>VJMY01000734.1:0-34804 GCA_009869795.1 Neelides sp. FZ-2019
TCTCAATTTGTCTTAAGGTGTTTTCAAGCTGCCCGCTGTACCATCCCTTGTTGTTGGGAACGGCATAAATGTCAAAGATGATGCCGTCCATTTTGATGCGGACGTTTGAGCCTGTAACGTCCCGAACAATTTGGTTGGCCGTGGAGGTTCGCAATTTCTCTGCCATGGCTTTGACTATTTTAATGTACGGCGGTCCGTTTAAGTAATTGTAGAAAACCACGATTTCAATGTCCGGATGCGGATAACGCGAAGGGATGAATTTATTTTTTACATTTATTCTTCCAATGACAATTCGTCCGATTTCATTGGATGTATTTTGCCCGTTGTAAAGAACATATTTGATTCGGTCTTTTACGGCATTGGCTCTTGCAAGGAGATCCTCAGGAGGAATGAGGCCATCAGAGACTTTGCATAATAATGAATTCAACGAGGGTTTTGAATTCCCCGCGCCCATCTAGATGTAAGCAAAATCCATGAGTTAAAAAATTTAACTATTGAGTTAAACTGTTAAATTAATAAAATCATGAGATATTTACGTTGATCATAATTGTGAATGATTAATTAAAATATATAGTAAAAATTGATTTCACTGTTAAAAAGATTTTTTAAATTGCAAGTTAATAAATTATTTTATATAATTCAATTGTTTATAAAAAAAATAATAATTAATAAAAGTACAACTATTATTTAAAGTTCTTTAATTTTACCTGTTTAATATTCTCAATCCTTTGTTTAATGAACTATTAAATGAAACAATATTAAAGTCTTCTTTGAGAGTGTAAACACTAAAGTTGGAAATGAGCAACTGAGAAATAACCAAATAATGAATCACCAAATACAACCAAAAGTCATAGCATTTTAACTAATCGATACACATACTTGTTTAAATGTATATTAATTATATATTTATACCTATATGAAGTATTACTTAATTCTTTGAATTAGCACAAGACTTGGCATAAAATACATAAATAAAAAGCTTAGGCATATACGAATTTGCGCTTAAGTACCCTTTTGTAATGTAATATTAATGTCAACATTAGCGCATACCTACATTGAAAATTGAAGTTGGCTTGTACTCACTTTATTTCTCCTATTGTATAAACACAACATTAAGGTTGAACATTTAAAACCTCGGAGGCGTCAAGTTCCATTATGTGTCAAAGGAAGAATCTCAACTTTCAATTGTCTTTTATCAAGAATATGTAATTGGAAACCAATTCAAATAGGACGCCTCATATGTATAACCCATTCAGGACATTCCACTTGGTTCAACAACCAAAAGGGTTCCTATCGTTTTCGCTCATACGGAATTTATTAATATAAATATGAAGATTTTTCTACGCATTAGAATTCCTTCTTTCTCACACAGTGTATCATTATTTTCACTATAGTCAAACACATTGAACTTGTGTAAACAAACGAAAGATTTATGCATTCACATTAATGCAGGTTTTTATGGACTTGTCATTTCCCAAATGTACTACTTAAATGGTCACAAATATGCGCATTGATCATTTATGAACGCATATTGAATAATTTGTAATTTTAATATTTATAAGCATAAAAATTCTTAATTGTTTGATATGATATTCTATTGACAAATTAAGAATTGGATAAATGCATTAAATATATCATTTTTAGCATTTGAGTTTACAAGTTGTAACGAATAAATTAATATTATATTGATAAAATCTTCAAATGACAATACCAATAACATTAGAACAATTAGTCTGTTTTAAATCAATGGATATTAAAGTAAACTTACTTATTAACCTACAGCTTTCCACCCTATGTTTAAACCATTATCAGCAGATTCCAATTTACTATATAATAATAATCCAATATTGACTTATAAATTTCGTATAAAATTTTTATTATTTATTATTGCTATTATTTGTAAGTATTATCAAATCCTTTCAATTCTAATTTGATTGAATGATTGAAAGTAATTACCCATATGATGGCTTTAAAGTTATAATTTAATCATAGTTTTCTGTTTCCTCATTTGCTTCAAAATTGTAAATAATTTATCTCTATCTACTCACAATAGCTCACAATTTGCATTAGTTATTTTAATTTCTATATTAGAGTTGAGAAATATTAAAATTTAAATCCTTATAATAGGAAGGTATTTTACAAAATAATAAGATTTTACAATTTATCAATTCTAATTGGAAATAAAAATATTTAAAATGGAAATTAACGAGGCACAAAATTATACTGGATGGATAATTTATATTAAGGAAGTTGAAAAAGGGACTTCAGCAATACTGAACGGGAATCTTTTAGCATTTTATTCCATTCATTGTGTAGCAATTTTGAACACTCTCTGCTCTATGATTGCTTCTAGTATTGTCGTGATTTCAATCATTCACAATTCCTCCACGAAACGCGAAAAACTTGACATTTCCATTAGATTTCCTCTTTACTTCTCCATATCCGATCTTTTATGAAGCATTTTTCATTTAATGAATCATACCACTTTGTTAGAAACTCAAGTATTTCAGGAAGGGATTTCTTCATTTTTAAGTATAAATTTATGGACTTTTCATGGGTAAGTTTAACATTTGTATTAGTTAAATAATTTGTAATTAATTTAATATTAAATATAAGTTTAATAATAGTAATTACATGTAAACTCTATACTTAAGAGTTTACATGTTACTATTACTATTATTACTGTGAAGTATTTTTTATAATTATAATTTTTTTTATTAACTACATGTATTTCATTAGATATCAGCAGTTGGTTCATTGTAGCATTGCTGTTTATACTTATTTAAAAGTTGTTGTTGGATCTTCTTTTGAACTTGGGAAATGGGAATGGAAACTTCATTTATTTTGCGTTTTACTCATTGGATCTTCTTTAGCCATTTTTATTCCTCTGGGAGCCTTTGGATGGTCAGGATATTGGTAAAAAAGGAAATGATTTTTTTTCGAATGTTAATTTTATTAATTTGGTCTTTTAGGCATTTACACAATTTAAAGACAGATTCAGGATTAGTTCTTGGGCTTGTTAGTGGAAGCGTCTTTACTTTAAATGGGCTCATCACGAGCATCAGTTATTATTTGATTAAAAAGATAATAGAAAAACAAAATTTGTCTTTAAATTCCATCTCAATTCCAACTTACCATACGAGGACAATCCAAAGACTTTCCACGTTCATCCGTATTGCGAAATTCCTTTACCTACCTGCTGGAATTTTATACACGAGCGTGACAATTGGAAATGCATGTGAAATCATTGAGCCTTTCACCGTTTTTCTTACAATTATTGCGGCGAATTGCAGTGGATGGGCGAATGCAATTGGATACTTTCATAATAAGAAAATGAAACAATTTGCAGAGATTGAGAGGAAATCAGAAGCAACAAGAGCAACTACAAATTAGCTTATTAGCCTTCTAAATTATTCATTTACCATTTGAAAAACTTAAGACTTCTTAAAATTATTTTAATGTTACTATATTTTAAAATGATAATTTATATAATTAAATTAGTCAGTGTCTCTCAATATCAATTCTTATGTTTAATAAAAAGAAATTATCATATTTAAGCATACATATTATTAATTAGGTAAGCATGTTTCATAAATGACATTTTGATTCTTGTAATGTTAAAAGATTTGTGTTTCTTTAATGTTAAATTTATTTTTTTATTTTAACTGCATTGATCATTAAAGTTCTTCATTGTTGTTCTTTTTGTTTGACTCTTCGTAGTTCATTTCTTTTAACTTTAAAGTCAATTTATCCCAAAATTGAAATCTCTCTTTTAAATGATCATCATTCGATTGTCGAATTCCACTCTTTTCAATTGTATGCCAATTTTTCTCAATTGGATTTTTTTTGGAAATTGGCAGCCAGTCCTTGCTTGGAACACTGAAGAATAAGCATTAAAAATAATTGAAAAACGCTCAAAATAAATTTCCTATATTCCAATTTCCTTACCCCGTTTTAGCAAATGAAGTCCAAAGATTGATCATATACTTTGAGAATTCATAATGTTTAGAATCCTTTGCAATGTATGGAACGCCATCCATTTTGAACAAATATTGAAGTTCATCAACATGAGCGATTCCTGAAATGAAAACGATCTTCTAATATAAAACATCTAATTTTTCACATGTTAAATCAAATCAAATAAGTCAAATAAAAGAATTTGTAAATTATTTTTAAATGTTTAAAACGTTACAATTGTTTAAAATGGATAATTTTGACATTTACCATGGTATCCTGGCACTTGCGGTTTGTAAAGCGAAGTGAAGCTGAAATCTCCTTCATATCCAAACATGTAAGGATAAACATTCGCTCCATTATTTTTATAATGTAGATCAAGGCCTTTCTTGATTCCATGCGTGAAGTAACGGTCGGAAAAGAGATTCGTCAAATTCCCCGGACTTTCAGAAATCTTTCCATCAAAAGCTCCAAAGTAGAATTCCTTTACGGCAGACTTGACAAAAGCTTTGTCTTTTTCTGGAAGATCATCCTTTAAAATAAATACGCTCCCGTAGTAATCCTCCCAATGGACTTCAAGACTATGACCCTCAACGCCATTAAATGTTTCTAAAATATAGATAATTAAGTTAATTTTTTCTTGCTATTTAGTTCAGTTCATAAGTTTCTTGAATAAAAATAAATAAAGTTAAATATAAGTTAAGACAAATTACCTTTACTGTGAAAGAATAAACCTTCATCCATTGTAAATCCGCTCATAAATGGAATTTTTTCTAGTTTGGTATTTGTCAAAGTTGAATATGGCGATTGGGCGATAAAAGAATCCTTTGAGTCTTTACTTTCAATTGTTGGACCAAATGGAACCAATGGATAAACATCCCATACCTAAATATATGCAATTAAAATTATTATTGAGTTATTTATATTTTATTATACCTAGGTGAATGATCTGAGTTTATTCAAATTATTTCATACCGTAAGTTTGACTTGAGCCTTTAGTATTTCATTTACAGATTTTGTTTGCAAACATTTCTTTAACTTGAAGGAATCTTCTGTTGGGCAATGAAGGTTCTTTCCAAGTTGCATGGCGGTTTTCTTAGGATTTGTTATAATACTCCATGGATTCATTGTTGATCCACTTTGAGCAATGGCATGATGAAACAGTCCTAGAAGAGAATTTTACTCATTGTTAATGGGCTATTTTCTTATATTTAATAATTTTTAGAAATAACAATTATAATTCATAATATTATTTGTAAAAAAACCTTTGCTATTAGGAGAAATGGTGTGATGATCGACAGATGAAGCTCCAGCACTTTCGCCTAAAAATAATTTCAAATTCATTAAACTTTAAATAAACAACTTTATAATGATCTAATTATTAAAATTAGGATTCAAAAAAAATTCCTATGCATAGGTATATGCATTTGAATGTTTATTCAACCAAAAATGGTGACTTTTGACGGATTTCCTCCAAAAGATTCAATATTTTCTTGAACCCATTGAAGAGCAAGAGTTTGATCCTTTAACCCATTGTTTTGTTTAATCACATCATCTTCATAGCTTAGAAATCCTAAAAATTAATAAAAATAATATAAGAGTTTCCTTTATAATATACAATAGTTGCAATTAAGGATATCAGAATAATTTGGAGGAATTAAATTAATAATTAAATCTTGAATGTTTAATTACCAAATGATCCAACTCGGTAGCTCAAATTGACAATAATGACGTCTTCATCCATGAAATAATCAGGGCCATAGTCTGTGCTTGTGCCAAACATGTATGCGCCACCATGAATATAAACCATAACAGGGAATGATTTCGCTCCCTAAATGAAAAAATACCATGATGAAATACTCGTTATACTTATAACACCTTTAACAAAAATATAAATGTATTTTGTTTAGCATTTAATATTTACTTTTGGCACGAAGACATTGAGGTAAAGGCAATCATCAACTCCTTCAAATCCCACTCTCTGAGCATATTGTGCGCAGACTGGCCCTTGTGAATCTGCATTTTTTACTCCTTCCCAATCCTTTACTTTTTCAGCCGACTAAATTAATTGAAAAAATGCATAAATCTGACATTGACATTACTTACAATAATCTTCAATAATCTTCAATAGTTGTCATTTAAATAAGTGTTTTACTGATTATTTATTACAGTATGTAATATCTTACCTCAAATCGCTCAACCACATTTGCAAATTTGATCCCGAGGAAGCCGTAATAATTTCTTCGATCTCTCGATAGAAATGATTTTCCTCTTATTTTCCCCGCTGGAGTTGTGACAATCGGATCCGTCACTTCTACAATTTCTCCGAATGATTCAATTGTTAAGTAAACGAATAACGAGAACGAAAGAAGATATTTCTTCATATTTAATTGATTTATTTCTTATGAAAATTACAAATTGAATGGTTTCCTCCCTATAATGTCTGATGGCGAGTTTTGAGTTTTTACCAATACAACACGACGAACTATGTAAATACACTTTATTGTATCAGTGTATGTCTAATGCTTGGAGTTCAACATGTGGGTAATGAAATTATCATTAATCGAGCGAAAAAAACACTTAATGTATGCGTTTGAATGCATTAAAGACTTTATAAGAGTTTAACTAATTGTATGACTGAATTGACTGAATTGAGTATATCCAAATTGTATTATAGTAGGTGATTCTCAAATACACACCAATGACACCAAATATAAAATAATTCAAGGATATTCACTTGAAAACTTGAAACCCATCAGTTCTAAACTTAAATATAAATGTATAAATGAATAAAAGAAAGAAGTATAAATGAATGTATGCTTACTACCTACTCCTTTATTATAAGTACGAGTATGATTTTATTTATGTAGTAATAATATAAAATGATTTAAAACAGAATACCTAGTAATATACCTATTTTGTATGAATCTACCAGTGAGGTGCAATTTTTAAGCATTAGAGCTCTATCTTAATGCTGCTTCAAGGTCAATTAATCTGAAATGTATTTATTAATAAAAAGTCATACACCATCTTTATCTCTACTTCATTTACGATTTAATTCAGCCCTTTGAAAAATGTCAAAAATTCAAAACAAATAAACACTTCTAAAAATATTTTTATATTGAAATTAACAATTTAACTAGAGTTGACAAAATTAATTTCAAATTTTAATCTTGCAATTGTTGATTCATACAACATTTACTAATAGTTAGTGTAGCTGAATGAATTTTGGTAACTTGTATGTATTTTGGTAACTTGTATGTGGCTTGTAATGTATTTTAATGAAAATGCCTTAAGGGGGGAGTTAAGTTTTTAGCCCTTTATAAAAGGGACTTTACACGACTAAAACAATTACATGGTAATGTCACATTTTTTTCAATATCACAGATTGGTTCAATCCGGAAAAACTAATAGAGAGACGTTTTTGCAAATGTTCATATTAAGCACTCTGCATAGGGTTGGCTTTAGTTTTAGTTTCGTAGAAAAACTACGAAATACGAAACTACGAAACGTAGCGCTACGAAACTAAAATATATTTAAATTTTCACATCATTTAACTTTAAATAAAATTTAATAAAATTCTAAAATGTATTTTAAGCATTAATCCAGTTTAAATTGCTTTATTAGAGATAAAGTTTGAATCAAAAATATAATAACACAGCAAGTATCACACCTCCCCGTCCTGGCTATTTTAGTTTTGTAGTTTCGTAGTTTCGTACCGTCAATTGAGAAAAAGACTACGAAATGCCAACCCAACTCTGCTTAATGTTTAAGAAATCACTTTTGGAGAAAAACCACGCATAAAGGTACACGTATCTCTTTATGGGCAAGAGCTAGAAAAAAGTTCATTGAGCAAAATCTCTTCAGAGTTACATTGCGGAAAATGTATTAGAGAGACATTTTTAATTTCATCAATGATTAAAGATTTAACAATTGATGCTTAATTATGTAACTAGGGAAATGATTTACACATTGTAGTTCAACAAATTTCTTTTCATTCTATCTTTACTCATTTTCTCCAATTTCACTTATTTTTCTCTTCACAAATTAAAATATGCAATGATACTATCCTGTGTTAAATTTATCACCTAGCAAAATGGTAAAACTTAACTCCTCCCTTAATTATTTTTCATAAAAAATGAGTTCATCATAGGCATAGCATAGCATTCAAATTTAACCACCAATAACAGGCTTTTAATTAAAACTTGTGCTTGTGGTCAAATGAGGAAAATTTATGTCGGAACTTGGATATAAACTTGAGTATATTCGATTAAGTTTAATAATTTCTTCATTGAAACTAAACTTTAGGTATGAAGAACCTCAGAGTCATTTTAGTAGTTTGATTATTGAAACTATATATAAATATTTTTCTACTCCTGTAATTATGGTCTGGTTAAAATCAAAAGTTAAATATAAATTCTACTAATTTTAATTAATTGAATAAACGTAACAAAACGTGTAATGGATCCATTTATCTATATAATTGCCTGGAATATTAATACCAGTAATGTTGAAACTGGAAAGTCAGCAATTCTCAATAAAAACAAGTCAACATTTTATAGCATTCATTTTGTCACAATTGTGAATCTTCTCTGTTCCATTTTCATGAGTGGAAATGTCGTGAAATCTATTTACAAACATTGTTCCGGAGAAGTGAAAACTCTTGATCTTTCTCTCCGCGTTCCTTTGTATCTCGGAATTACTAATGTTGTGTGGAGTTTTTGGCATTTCATAGATCATTCCTATTTGGTTATTAGTACGGAATTTTCAGGCGGAGCAACTGTGCTTCTCGGTGTCAATTTATGGATTTTTCTTTGGTAAATAATTCGTTGCTCACGAATTACATACATTTAATTACAATTTTAATCAAAGTGAATATAATTAAATTATATACACTCTAACTTAAAATTACATTATTTTAAGGTATGAACTCTTCATTCATTTAAGTATTGGAGTTTACGTGTATTTACGAGTCCTCCACAATTCTTCCTTTGAACTTGGCAATTGGGAATGGAAGCTTCATTTGATTTCCTCTTTGTTCATTGTCATTTCGCTAGTCATTTTTATACCATTGAATGGATTTGGCTGTTCGGGATTTTGGTAAACATTACTAATTAAAATTATTGATTTTGGAATATTAAAGATTTGATTGAGAATTAAAAAATGTCATACATATAATACAAATTATTAATTTATTAAATGAAATTTTATTGATTTTAGGCATTTGAACATTGTAAATTCGAATGGTGGATTGTTTCTGGGAATTTTAATAGGAATATTATTCACATTTAGTGGAATCTTTATGAGATTCATTTATCTTTCGATCAAAGCTAAAATGTTCAAAAAATTATTACGACATCCCACACGAACAACATACAATTCAATAATAATGAGACGTCTTTTGAATTACATTCATATTGCAACGTGGTATTATTTAGCTTTAGGGATTCTATACACAACTCTTACGATTGAAAATATTTGTGGAATTATTGAGCCAACTACAGCTTATTTTACAATTATGATAATTAACAGCAGTGGATGGATCAACGCCCTTGTATTTTATAATAATAATAAATTAATTGGAAGATTAATTTATTTAGATGAGACAAAATCAGGAAGTGATGAGGAAATTCCTTTAGAATGTAATGCATTTATAGAATCAACCAATCAATGAATATTATTTTATTTTTGAATTTGAAATTGCTTATAAATTAAAAATCATTATGTGTATTGCATCATTGAGTAAAATAAATATTTTATTATTCTGAAATCAATGGATTTCTTGAATCAACGCATATTTTATATTCATATTTTTTATTATTTTTCCTATCCTCGTCAACCGCCGTTCGGCATTGCTGTCTTTTCGCACAATCTGAGTTGGACGAACAGAAACAGTAATCTTGTAAAGCGCATTTGTTGACTCTCGGATCTTCATCATATTCATCTGCTTCTCCATTGACTCTCCGACCGAATTTATTTAAAAATATTCCATTTGGATCGTATTCCTTCATAAGACCAGGAAATTTCGCCGTTGTTCTATATTTCGCGAAAAAACTTTGTATGCGTTCTCTTGAATGGAAAATCGGACCATTTTTTCCTAATCAAGCGTTAAAGTTCAAATATACTTTAATTAACATTTAAATGATTAACATTTTTTTCATAATTATATATTTATTCATAATACCCCAATGAGGCCTTCCTTCAAATCTTTTAAGCTGCAAAATATTATGAAAGATTCAATAAAAATTATCTTTATATTAAAAACGATAAAGTTTCAAATTCTTATTACAAGCATTTGGGACAGTGCTTGATATCCAGATAATCCCATTCTTGAATTATTTATTGGATCATATCTCATTGGATTTATAAACTCAATGTACGCCGTGGGATTTGAATCTTCAATGGCCATTAAAGAGTTTGCTGAAAAATTCCCAGAAAATCTAATTAAAATTCCCAGGATTGGGAAAACTGCTTTGTATCTTTGAATTAATCTTCTTATCCCATGAGTGGCTTCGTCGAATCTGTCAAGTGAAATTGCTATTGCCGTTTCTTCTGGATAAATTCCCACTCCATTTGGATAATCCCATAAACATTTTGTTAATCCTGTTGTATCATCGTCGCAACGATTCGTTAGCATGTAGCCTTAAAAAGGAATAATAAATTATCATTAAATTATTAATTTACTTCTTTTATCACACGCTAATTATGATGCCATTTTAATTAGAAAATGTTTAACTTACCTACTGAACCAGTAGCAGGATTTATAAGATATTGATGAAGTGGATCTCTGCGGGAAAAAATTGGCGACTTGAAAATTGTCGCATCGGAAAATAGGGAATATTTAGTTGCCGTTTCAAACATGGTCATTGCGGCTTGGTTCCTATTCTCTTGAGCACTTTCTATAACTTGGGAAAATAAATAGGATCTAAACATGTCGGATCCTGGGATGAAATGCGTTCTGCAATCCCCCTGACAAGTTCTAAAAGAAACGTCCTCCAATTTCGTCTTTGTCCCAGAAGACACAACAACTGATCGACTGTTGGGAAACCAATAAAGTTGAAAAGTATCATTCGTTTTTGCCCATTCAACGGCCGTTCCGTCTCCAAGAATGTAATCATTATGTTCAAAGTTCGTTACAGTTATTTTGTAATCATCGACCGTGTGAAGCGTCACGTTCAAAATAATCCCCAATAAACCCAAGTTAACTCTAAATGCATTCATCTTGAATTGATTTGAATTAGATTGATCCTCTTCAGTCAAAAATTGAATCTCTCCTTTTCCGTCAACATAATAGAAAGAATGGATAATTTGAGAAATAGAATTGGTGTATTTTAAACTTGAACCTCGGGCTCCGGTTCCAATGGCACCGCCGATAGTAATTCCTCCATAAGCGGGAGTGTGAATCAAAGCTTTGTTTTCTAAATGGAGAAAGTCAATGACATCCATGAGAATTTCACCGGCTCCGACGGTCACGAGATTTTTTCCTTTGTCAAGTTGCTTCCCGAGTATTTTTGTCATTCGAATGGGGATTCCGTCTGTACAAATGATGTCGGTTATTGAGTGAAGATTCCCCACGGGCTTCACTGTGAGTTTATTTTTAATGGCATATTTCACAATTGATTGAACTTCTGCATGAGTTTGAGGATAGCGTGTTTCTTCTTTGGGACTACAGACAGTTGAATGCTGATATGATTTGTATACATAGCTGTGTAAGTTTAATGAGACAATTAGCTAATATGCATTTTTATGACCCATGACATAACTTTTAGTGATAATCTGATAATTATAATACAATAATTAATAGAATATGTAATCATTTAGTATCTATTTATATAATAATATTAATACTTTATTATAACTTACTTTGATTCTTGGCAATTGGAAAATTCTAAAATTAGTAAAATTACAATAAAAAAAATGGAAGATGGGTGCGAATTCATTTTCACTTTAGTGTTCTTCATAATACTGGGAGAATCTAGTTGAAAGTAGATAATTTTTGTATTGAGGTTTCGATAGTTTTTTGATTTATAGGTTTTACATTGAGATAATATTTATTCTTATTTATAAATTTTGAAGGATTTGAAAAATAAAAATGTATATGCAATAAAATAACCAATGGTATTCCTTAGTAGTAAAAGTAAGTATATGCAAATAAATGTAATTTTTGTATGTATATTAATATTTAATAGGTAAATTGTACTAGAAGATTTATATATATAAATCATAAGAATTTTTTTAAATTACTACATTAGGTAGGTAATGTTTGAAGAAACTAAAGATAGTCCAAATAAGGGAAAATTGCACGCATATTTTAGCATCATCAATACAATTTGTCTATTTGACAGTTAACATAAAGGTTAGAATAAATGTCCTGTTTTGAATGAAACTAAAAAAAATCCTTGTTATATTTTATAAGTCTTTGAAAAAAATTGTATTTACTTGACTGTATTTGAATTTCAAAGATATACATGAGTGTGTTTCAATTTAGCTAAAAGTGAGTTATGTATTTTTATATAGATTTGTTTACCTAATTCTACATGCTTATTTTATAGGGAACTATTGAGATATGACAGCAAGGCCGTATGTTATCTAGCCGTATGTGTGTTATCTTAAAACAGTTAATTTATTATTATGAGATGATTTATAATGCAGATATGTACAATATTCATTACCTTCAACATCTATTCATTAAAGAAAAGAAATAAAAATTAAAGCATATGTATATATATATATAGATAATCCAGGTATAATTGTTATAAATTTTTATTTAGAATCACTCATAAATTTGAAATATTTAGATGGTAGTATAGACTAATAACTCATTTCAATTCATTTCATTTCTCCCAGGAAAATAGTAGTGATTGTAAATTTGCAACAAAGGAGAATCGACATATTCCTTCATAACTCCATCCTGAAGCTCTTTTTCGAAGTAAGAAGAAAATGTTTTGAATATTTGAATGAGTTCGGGTTTCAACTCGGGGTATTTGGGTGTCAAAAATGTTTGACCAAAAGATCGGTATAAAAATTTTGACTCGAAAGCTTGCTTGAAAATGATTCTCAGATTATTGGTCAGAATTGAAACAACAATTACATTCAATTTATCTCCGAATTTTGATAAAGTTTCGTAAAGAATTTCATTCATGATTTCTCCAAGCTTCTTTCCCCAAAAGTCAAAATCATTTTTAATCTTTTTTCTTTCCTCGGCATTCAATTCTTCCAGAACTTTGCAAATACTATAAGTCAATGAAAGTTGCATATGAGTGCTAAAATTTCTGATTTGGTCAAATTGATCATTGAAAAAATGAGTCATTTTCTTTGTTAGTTGAAAATGAGGAAAAACGGAAGTTCCCTGATTTTCTGATCCAAATAAATTTTTTGATATGATAAACATGAAAATCTTGTTAACAATTGTATTGAAATGGGAAGTAAAATTCTTTGTTTCTTGTTTTTCAATTTTCAAAATTTCAAACATTCGGTCAATGTCTTGTTCACTGGCTTGATCAGATATGAGATGAGTTTTAAAAATTATGTAAAGAAGATCTTCCTTTTCGTATTCATGAAAGACAATTTTACGTTTGTCAATAAGAAAGTTGAAAAAATCCGTTGAAAAGTTTGTGGTAAATAAAGGCAACTGGTTCAAAAAATCCTTGTAATTCGTTATAAGGTCTTTTTTCTCCTTTGCGTCCTTTGTTTCATTTATTTCTTTAAGAAACTGTTGAATTGAGACGAAGAAAAATTTTGATATGAATTGAAGTGGAAATCTTATGATAAAAGTTTTCAAAATGCTTAAATTTTCTGGTTTAAAGCTCTCAATGGCTTCTTCAAAGAAACTCCATTTCTCCTCACTTGGATCTTCCACGAGAAAATTTAACAATTTACTTGCAATAACTTCTAGTATTGAATGATTCTTTTCAGTTTTCAACGTTTTGGTCAAAAAAGATATAATTTCATTCCTTATGCTCGTTTCGTAAACAAGTCTGATGACGAGTTTCTTTTGAGAAATCTGATAGCTTTTCATCATGTTCAACAGAAATTCTTCGCGTTGTCGTGTCTTCATTGACTTAACAATGCTTGAGACAGTTCCTTGGCAAAATTTGAAATATTCTCCCCTGCAGAAAGCCTTGATGATTGAAATTAATTCATTGGAATGTTTTGTCAATGAAATGTTTTTCAAATTCTTGGCAATATTAATTTGAATTTGTGTCTTATGGTGGGCTTCTTCCTCTGTGGAAATTTTGTCCTCCGTTGGCAAATACTTATTGGTAATTTCTATGAACATTTTTTCACTCAACATTGAGATGAAGTGCACAGCTTTTTCAATTTTAATCGTTTTCGATTTCTTGTTTTCAATAATTTCTAAACAATGCTTTAGAATTTCTTGAACAATTTCATCATAACTTTCAAAACCTTTTAGTCTCATCTTGAGAAATAATCGTGAAATTACCAGCGCACAAGAATCATAGCTATATAGCAAAGGAATGTCTTCCATGTATATCCTCATTGCGGATTGAATGCATTCAACTTTGTGATTTCTGAAGATAAAATGGCTAATTGGCAATCTGAATTTATTCAAGATTTTAAAATATTTTATCATCCTTTCGTCAACCTCTTCTGGTTTATGGGGTTTCAAAAGATTCCAGATATTGTCAGAATCATTTCTGGTAACATCGTTCATGACCTTTTCGGCCTCAATTTTGAGCCAGGAATGTTTTTCAAAAATGGAAGTTAACTCTTTAGGGAAATATGTCCCAATTTGGGAAACAGTGTAAGAAATAAAATGTGGTGTGAAAAAAGTTGCATTTTCTTCTTTCGTGTTTTGTTCATATTTTGATTTCAAGTGATTGAAATAAAGAGACAAAATCATTTGATTCTTCTCTTTTAGCCTTTCATTGTATAATCCAATTCCGTAGCTTCCAATGCATTTGATATACATGGCGAGCTTTGATTCAGGAATTTCGCCTTCTTTCTTCTCAATGTACAGTTTCAAGACTTGTGTTTCAGCATTTTTATAATAACTCATAGTGTCTTCCTTAAGAGATTTTCCAAGTTTTAAACATTCGAATATCCCCTCCAAATGCTCTTCAGTGACTAAATCCGGATTTTTTGCAAAGTATTCTTGACATCCGTTGAAAAAGCTCTCCCGAATATTAAACCGCTCATTTCGAAACTTGGTGTTGACATAGTCAATAATATTTTGAAAACTCGCTGGGTCTTTGTTCACCGTGCAAGAAAATAGCAAAAGCTGTAGGAGTTTGGCTCTCTGTTCAACTTTGCGTTCTTTCGAAATTAAAGTTTTAAATTGAGGCAAAGTCACTGAACACGGTTTGCACGCTTCCAATGTCAATACATCTCCATACACGGAGTATGAATGAATATAGAAAAAATTTTCGTTTTCAATTTTCTTGTCTAACAATTTGATACGAATTTCTTCGTCTATCATCATGATGTGGTCAATGTCTGTCAAATGTGTCCAATTTTGGTTCATTGAAGAAGCAACCATTTGTTTAATTGTTTCGAATTTCTTATTCTTTTGATTCCAGTTGATCCACTCAAAAGCTAATTTATAATTTGGGAAAATTTTTGGATCCGTCGATTCATCAGAATTGAGGGTGTCTTTGATAAATAATATGAATTCCTCTTTGCTCAACATGCGCAGAGTTTTGCTCTTCTCCAAATATCTTCGAAAAGCAATTGGATTTTTTATAATTTCTTCTCTGTAGTTTTTAAGTAACACTCTCGTTTTCTTTCGACTGAAACCAATGTAAGAATATGATTCCTTTTCTTTCGTCTGATTAGTAATAGCTTTTGTGATGAAGTTGTTTAAAGCTCCTATTGGAATTTTGTGAATTGGCAGGAGATTCATTACACGAATGGTAGTTTGCAGAGGAACTTCTGAAGAGTTCGCATAAATCTTCATAAAGTCTTCATCTTCTAACAAATTCGGATACTTGAGAATTAATTTATCAAGGAATGGATAATTAAATCGATTGGAATTTTTAAAGATGTCTTTGACAAACTTTTCAGAGCAAGTGTGTAAAATTGGTTTTGCAGTTGTTCTTCCGTAAAGATCTTCCAATTTTTTGTAAATTATTTCACCTTTGGCCTCATCTTTTAGAAGATGTCTCAATTTTGCAATGATTTTCTTTCTCGAAAAATAAGAAGCATTTGGGAAAAAATCATTGAAGAGAAAATCGACATTTAAGAAAAGAGACTTTGGATCTTGGAATAATTTTCGGCAAATTTTTTTATGTTTTAATATCATTTCAGTGGTTTCATTGTTTCCGTTGAGTAGCTCTTTAGTGAGAAAGGTCGTTTCTTCAAGTCCAATTGCCATTTGAATTAATTTCATTTCATCCTTTTCAGTTTCAAAAAACAATTTCTTTTCATTTTCGTTTAGTTGGAGAGAACGAACCTTCTCATTGAAAATTTTATTCCTTTCCGAAGAGCTCAGCATTATTGCCATCCTGAAAATTCAATACATATACTAATTAATAAACTCTCAATTTTATCGAGGCTTGTTCTATTAAACGATTAATGATTAAACTTATTATGATGAATTATTTAAAGTTATGTGCCTACTTAAAGTTTAATCAATAATAAAATAAAAAATAATACAAGATTATTGTTATTTTCCACTCACATTAAACTCACAATAAAATTTAAAGAGTACACTTAAATTTCCTTCCTTTTTGCCCTCTTCTCATCAAATGAATAGCGCAATCAACCTGTTGATCAAAATTATATATATTATAAATTTCATTTTATTAAAGCATATAAAATGCTAAGATATTATAATTTTATATTAATGTTTTGCATTTAAAGATAATGAATAATTAATCAAGATTTAATTTACAATATTCAATCACTTTCTTTTCAAAGACGAACGAAAAGAACAATAGGTACACGAGAAGTAATCCTGTATGAATGGATTCCGTCCGTGTCCTTGGTCAATGTCATGAATTTGTAAGTATGAAAGCTGTCTGAAAGTGAGTTTTTTCTTTTCTAACTTTATTTCATTAATACTATATAGAGGTAATCAGATAATAAATTTCACTGTTATAAAATTAATTTTGTATTATTTGGTCATTTATTTGACAAAAATTATTAGCTTTTGTTTTATATTTGAACATTGTTTAAATTATATTCTTAAAGAAAAAAAGAGTGATGAAAAATACTCATGTTTAGTTTAAAGCAAGGTCGATATCAATATTCAATGGCGTAATTTTATGACTGCAATTTACATAATAATTATAAAAAAGGAACGAATAAGATGAGATGGGAATGAGAAGAGAATTTATTTCTGAATCACTTTAGTGCAAAGTGCAGCAAAATATGAACAGAATTTAAAAATATTATTTCGTTCGGCATTTTCTCTTCATACCCCTTTGTTGTAATTTGCAATGTAGGTAATGAGAATAAGCACAAGCACAGCTTTGCTACTTTGATGCATACATAAATATTTTAGCATTACTTCTTGACTTGATTTTGAATGTATTAATGAAAAATCTACAATATTTTTTATAATTCAATGATGAGGAAAGTATTATTATTTCAATAAATAAACCTTCAATTATTTTATATTACAAAAAAATAACCTTATAATTTACAATTAGCCTTTCTATTGAATTTATTGTAAGAATCGTTAACGCCTTGAATATTTTGTAAAGTTAATTGATAGAGATCAATACGCTATTGGCATTTTATAATATTTCATATTTTTCTTAAATAGCGACAAGGAAATGAGTTTATTAATTATACTACCAAAAGAATAAAATTAGACATTTTTCAAAGTTAAAAATCTTTTTTTTTGCCCTAAAATATTTTTTCTTTGTTTGTATCCTCATCTACTAAAACCAATATTAATCATTATCCGATTCGAAAGTCGCATTTTGAGTGCACAGAAAAAGCTAGATGACCAAATGGAAAATCTTCGCACAACCCTTAATATCCGGACAAATTCTCCGATCGTCTGTGAAGTGATCGAGTGCAAAAAAGAACTTTGGAAAATCATCGAAGCACAAAAGGCCCAACGGAATCGAATCGAGCGAAACCTCATTGCCGACTATATCAAAATGAAAGAAGCCTCTCAGAGGCTGTTGGAGCCTCTCAAGCTTTCCGCCTCTGATCGTCTCCAACTGTTCAAAAGAGGAATTACAACTCATCTTTACCGGAGTCCAATCAGATCTTTTCATGAAGTCCGATGGGTTCGGAATTTCAATCCCTGGTGGGTCCGCGTTGGGCAAAGTGAAAGATTAAAAGTCTCCAGTGAGAACTCTGCGGATATTGCTGAACATGAGCGCAAGGGAAATTTCTTTCAGACTGAAACGGAAGCTAAACGAGACATAATTCTGCTGGCCAGGAAAAAATTGTATCAACTTTACGTGGCTCAAAATGTCCTGATGAGCAAAGAAAGAACAGAGGCAAAAGTCGCTGAAGTCAAATCCAAGGTGGAGAAGTTATTAATTGACTCGACCAAGAGGGACGAAGAGAGGAAAATTTTCAGATTGAGAATGATGGAGGGAAACGACAGGATGATAAGATCAACTGGACAATCTGGACATTTGATGGCATTCGATGATGATATGATCCAAACTTCGTCCTTGTACACCCAACAAGACCTTTCGTTCAATTCCATGACTGATTTAATTGATCCTGATGGTTTCCTAAAAATGATCCTCTCGGACAAAGAAAGGAAATAACTTCATTTATTCAATCAATTTGTCCTTTTGAATCAAAATTGTAATATTAATAAATTTATCTCCTGCTAAATAATAATGATTTCTAAAAAATTAAAGATTAATATGTAATCCACTGCAATTATTAATAAAATTAAAACATCACTTAATGTAATATAAAGAAATTTCATTCAAGTTATAATTTGATTCAAATTACATTGCATATCCAAATAATTATAGCTAAATGATAAATTAATCATAAAAATTATTGCTCGTTAACTACATCTAACTAAGGAAAAATTTACATCCATGAAAATAACTATATAATTATTTACGATTAATCCTAATGGTCGTGCTCTAATGCTTCATCCTTATTGACATAAAAGACAACATTTGATTTTACATTAGTCTAGGCATTTTTGTTAACTTACAAATAATTAAAGTATAAACATTAGATATAAATTAACTTTCTTATTTTATCTTCCTATTACTAATATAATTTACAACAAACGTTTATTTACATACATCTACACATTTAGCAATTGTTTTAGCTAAATGGGTATAATGTAAATAAAAATTAAAAATAATTTTGACAATTATTTTCAGGACAAATATTGACTTGATAGTTGGTAATGAAATGAATATGGGTCAATTCTTTTTTGGTTGAAATTATGTAAGTGCAACCAAATGAATATTTTTATCTGTAAATATATTATTTATTTATTTATTCCAATTAAATAAAATTTTATAAGCATTAATGCTTCGTCGCAACAAAATTAATCTGTTTTCCATTGTCCCTCAAGTAAATTAGATCATAAAAACAATTTTTCTGTTCATTTGTTCAGGCATTCACTTAAATGAAGAATAATTAATAGAACAAAAATTAATTCAAAAACTAAATACAAAACTCATTTGTTCTACAAAATGAAACCAAATGAGAATGAGTCGATAAAGCATTTTATTTTTTTTCTTAAAAACATTGAAACATATTCAATATTCAAATTCCGTTATGACAAATTCCAATCTGAAAATCCCATTCAGCTTGTTAAAGATCCCAAAAAAGTTTTAATTTCATCTTTTTATAAAATGTTTCTCATTCTCCAAATGCTCTTTTTGTACACGAGAATTTATTCAGCTTTTACAATTCAAGACAAAGAAACTCAGTTTTTTCAACTTTTAATTCTAATTATAATGACAATCATTTACACGAATATGGCAATCATGGCATTTTTGCATGTGAAAAATGTCGATGAATTTGTTTATTTGATAAATGAGCTTATTAAAATGAGCTCCACTTTCAAAGGTCCGTTAAATCACTTAATCATGATAAATTATATTAAAAACTTCATAATTCATATTTTATGGACATTAAATATTTTTTTATTTTGCAGAATCAATATTATTTGGACTATTTTTTAAATCAATTTCAATAATAACTCTTGTATTTCAAATTGGCTTACTTACACACTTCGCTGTCAATTCAACTAACGACATTTATACTTATTCTCTTGTTCCGAGTGAATTCAGAGGTCCACCTTTATTTTCATTGTTTTTCATTTTCGAGTTCATTAAAGCTTTTTTAACACACAGTAATGGATTTATCTTCATGTGGATTAATGGACTGATCTACTACGTTTCATTTGCACAATTAAAAAATTTGAAGTAATTTTAAAATAAAATTAATATATTACTAATAATTACCTGTCTATTATTAGTAATTATTATTTGACTTATTGTTAATGCTTAATTAAATTGAGTAGATAATAAATTTTTACTTTTATTCTAACATTATTTAAGAAACCTTGATAGCGAAATTGACGCCGAAATGTTAAAAAGAATTAAGATTATTTATTCGTCAATATTTCTTCGAATACGGCTTTTCAATCAGGCTTACATGATGTTTCACATTGCGACTGGCATTGGAGTTTTCATTTTTAGTGTGGTGGCTGGTTTTGCTTCAATTGCCTACATTGAAACCATTTCGTTTAAGGAATATATCTTTTTCCCACTTATTTTCATTTCCGGGGGTGTTGGTGCCTTGTTTGTTAATTTGCCTCCTTGTTACGTCAATCAAAGGTCAAGGAAAATCCTCAATTTCCCTTTATTCATAAAAGAAGTTCAAGGCAACTTGAGCATCAAGAAACATAGAGTGAAGTTGGAATACAAGCCAATTGGACTCACCATTGGATCTTTTTACACTTTAGATTGGATAACGGTAATGAAATATTATTATATCATTTCGCAATTTATTTTCAATCTCCTCATAATGAATAGAAACATACATGAAAATAGTTTTGCAATATAACATTGCAATTTTACAATGGCTTAAACATTACCTACTATTTGAAGATTTTAGCATACGGCCCTGTCCATTATCTATGTAAAATGAATACCTATCGCCATCTGGCTGATTTAGCAGTGAAGTGGAAATTCCATAATGTTGTAGAGACATGAAATTCGGTTTTCCTCTTTGGAATTAAAAATGTCACATGCTAGAATCCAAATCAAATGTCCATTAGATAGACCACCTCGAGTTGCACAATTTATGGCTAAATCAGCCAGATGGCGATAGGTAATCATTTCATATAGACAATGGACGGGGTCATGCACTAAACAATTGGTTTACAAAATTATAAAATTTTAGTTTAATATGCATTAAAATAAAAAGTTCTTTGTCGCGGAATTAAAATGTGACATTTTTTATTCTCTTATATAAATTCACATAGAACTTCCATACAATCCAATTTCAAGGAACACCCATACAAATTTCCGGTATAAAAGGTTAAAAGAGTTAAAAGTCGATATATTTGGAAAAGAAGGTCGGGAAATGAGAAGAAGTAGAAGGAATTTTAAAAGGCATTATTGAGGTTAATTCGGTTTATTTATAAGAAGCGTGAAAGAAGACAGAGTAATTCACGCTTTCCCTTTCTCCTCGTCCTCCTCCTCGTCCTTATTCTTGAAGTCTTCTGGGTCAGGTTCAGAGCCGCAGTTGATGGCAATTATTCCGAAAAACAGGGAAATCCCGGAAATCCAAGCGCTGTAATAGGCCCATCCCAATCCCCAGTTTCCTCGCCCTTCTACAAGGATACGTTTAATTTAGATTCAAATCAACCGCTTCAAATAATTCACAATAATTAGGATCATGCTAAAGATATTCATTAATTTCTCAAATCAAAATTTTTAATATTAATTTGACATTTATTTTACATTAAATAATAGCTTACTCATTTTCGGGAGTGAGTCAAAGCATGAGGCATACATAACAACTGTTGCAAGAATGAGAACCACTAATTGAAAAAAAAATCATTTATTTAGTTTAATTTTCATGTGTTTAAGAACAGAATGATTTTGATAGTTTGTAAAATGAAAAATATTTAAGTAACCAGCAGTTCCTAAAAAGTACGTTGCTTTCTTGAAACAAGCCGCTTTCCAGAAAGGATCACTGTCATCACTCCTTAATCCAAGAACACTCCAGAACGTTCCAATGCAAGTGATAATAAGGGATCCAATGATGAAATAAGCTCCAACAATTGTGTAAACTTAAAAAGGCAAAAAGTTACACTATTAATTATCGAAATATGTTCGAAATGATATTATATTAGAAAAATTTTAAAAAAATGTCTGTACATTGAAAGTTTGTGTCTATTCTGTGACATTTTTCCGCTTCTTCTCCACTATCTTCTTTTGATTCCTTGGAAGACGAATCTTTCTTGTCCTTATCACCTTTCTCTTCAGAGGACGAGGAGGAATTTGAATCATCTTTTCCTTGCTCAGATGATGAGGAAGAGGATGAGGAATCCGCAGGTTTCTCCGTCACGTCATGCTTTTTCCTGGATTTCTTACTTGGTTTCTCTTCTGGCTTAGGAGTCGTCGTGGTAGTGGTGGTGGTAGTTGCTTCTTCAGAGGATGAGGAATCTGATTCGCCGTCAGGGGAATCCGTTGGTTTGGTCACGATATACGGAACTGGCGTTCCATCGCCCTCGCAGTAAACGAATAACCCTGAGTAATTGGGAATTGGACAAACGCACAATTGTAATTTATCAATAAAGTGAAGGAATTAATTGAAAAATAATATTTTAATTCTACCTTGTCTGTATCCTTTGGACCCAAAAACCCATTCAGTGGAGAAAATTCCCATAATGAGGAGCGTGATGGCGAGGATGCATCCTAATAAAGCGAACGACTATAAAAAGTGAACATAAATTAACAAAAGTCAAACATACAAGAGCATTAACAACTCGTCGTTGATCTTAAAATGCAATATTTCTCAATTTACTAACACTAAAATGTATTTTAAACAATTGCTTAAGTTACTTAAACTATTATTTAACTGATTGGAAGTATAAAATTTCAAGCTAGTAGGACTTTCACTTTGCTTTATATAATATAGGTAATTATATAATTGTTACAAAGCTCAATTTTTTCATTTAATTTTCAGATTTAATTTTGAAAAAGTATCATGTAATTTTCTTGTTTACTGTTTTCAAAAAGTATTAAGGTTTATTATTATTTTATTATGTTTAGCATCATCGAACTTAAAAATCATTAATAGATTCAATAATTTTATTATTAGACGTGTTGAGTAATAGGGAAATTAATATTATTCCTCGATATAGTTTTTAAATAAGGAAGAATAGATAGTAAAACCTTAGAGTTTTGAAGACAGGAAATCGTCATTGTGGCGGATTCGACGGTCGCTGTATTCACTCTGGTTAATATTGACTCGTAATTGGTGTTCCTCACATCAGGCGAGACACCCGGGCATTCCCTAAAAATGAACAAGGATTTTGCAAATTGTCCCTCTCCTTCAATCCACTTGAGGACGTGGATTCCTTTGATCCATATGGAACTCCTGAAGACTCTTCTTTTAATCTTCTCTCCGTCTATTCACTCCATAGGAAAGACGCGGAGACTCGGCGAGAAACTTTTCATTCGTTCTATTTTCATCACTTGGTTATTTTGAGAGCCGGCCAGGATCCCTTGTTTTTCTTCACGTTTCATAAGCTTACGCTACTCAATTTCGCAAATCTTCATTCTACCACTGCTAAAACTCACTCAAAAGACTCATAATCCATGAAATATAAACATTGACGGGGCAAGTTGGAACTTTGAAACTTTCTTTCTTTATTGAAATCTCATTTTGCCTCGCTTGATCTCGAGAACTACGAACTCTCGTCTCTTTCCTTATTTTCCATATCCTATATAGTCAATTCATATACCATACACATGAAGGCAATGCCAAAAAACATCCAAAGCAAATCTTTATCCTTTATATTAGATAATCAAGTGTAATGTGCTATTCCTATTCTTATAAAATAGTATATAAAATGTATTTAATGTATTATGCAAGTATCTTTCCTAAATGTTAATTTCTCAAGAGCAAATTCATCGAGTGGCATAGTGATGAATAATTAATAAAGTCATATATCCTTTCTTTGGTCTTTGATCTTATGAGAAATTATTGATGAATGTTATTAGCTTTATTTTGTAAAAAAAAAGTTTTTATAAATTATAGTTTACATTAATGTATATTTTTTAAAGAAATGACTTAAATGTTCATTAGGTATTAAAGCTACTCTTTGTTTGACAAGTCCCAAAAGACAACAAAACATTTGTAAACATTGAAAACTTAAAAACAATCAAGAAAATTACTAGTAATATACTAGTATCCAAATGTTGACAAAATTATATTCATATTTAATCAATTTATTGTCAAGTTGTCATAAAGCTTTAATCTTAGAATTTCAAGTAACGGTATATTTAAAACTCGCTTATATTAATTCTAAGAGTTAAGACTAACTTTAAGAGTCAATATACTCATCAGTCAATATCAGTAGTAAGAAACTGCTTTTAATTTTTACATCCAATCTTCTCAACTTATCAATTTATGCCAGCTTTGATTGCCATTCGGTTTGACCCCTGATCCAACAATGCAAGTAAAAGTAATGTCCCAAGTTCATCTGCCAGTTGGTGTGTAATTGTTGGTGGCAATGCGCCGTGTGGGTTGTGGTTGTCGTCGCGACTCTTATATCCCATTGGTTCTCCTGAAAGGGCGTGAAGGAGGGATCGGCCGCCAGGGAAAAGTGGTCGTAGTAAACAGAGCCAAGTGCGCCGTGTTCGTCCCTATTCCTATTCCAAACATTCAGATTGCAAGTACTGCACACAGGGGAGTTTCATATATTTTAATTTAATCCTCGTTCTTGGCCAGATTAACTAACTCCCAAACTCCCAACTCATTCAACACGACTCACTCAGATTCGCCAAGTACGTCTTGTCAATGTCTTCTTCGAGAGCCTCATCTTCACTCTCAAGAAAAGCGATAAAGAATAAATTGATAAGTAGGAATTGAGTCTTCAGTCGGACCGTCAGTCACTTGGAGCTTTTCTCCTCCTCCACATCGACCAACTGAGAAGCTAACAAAAGCATTTATATAATTAGTAACCTCATTTTTAATTGAACATTTACAAACAGCTCGTATTGTGTGAGTCAACGGCCTTAAAATTTATTACCCGGGAGAAAAAATCAACCCGAGATTTCGAGTGTTTTCCTGGAGAATCAAGTGGAGGGATCGTGTCAGGTCACCTTCGTCATAAAAAACTATTCACCTGCTGACTCTCTCTTGCTCAATACCATTAACACACCTTTTTTATTCCTAATCAACTTTCACTCCTCCTCCTTCAATTTAAATTTTAATCCTTTTCCTATTTATTTAAAAGTTACGTTCGTCTGTCGTGTCGTTAAAGTCCTTACATATTTATTTAATCCTTCTTTTAAGTTGTGTAATAATCAACTTATTTAAATATCCATCTCCTACTTTGCTCCTCGTCTTTTCCTCTTGAGAGACCTCAATTTCCTAAATTACAATTTAAATTGGAACGAGGAAATTTGGAAATTCTCTTCTTCGAGGTTCCCCGGACATTTGGATTTAAAATATGTCCCAACACGAGACTTTAATTCATCTTGCAGCTGGAGGGTAAATTACTTTAATCGCCACCAACAAACCATCTAATTTGTAGACAAGAATATTTATTAAATAATTATAAATTTTTTAATTTTAATGGTTTTTTTGAATATTTAATTAAATATTTAATTAATAGGATTGCTGGGACAGCTGGTGCCGTAGTGACGTGTCCTTTGGAAGTCGTCAAGACTCGTCTCCAGTCATCCAACCCGGCATTCGGAGATGTTGAAAACAGTGGGCGGATTTACATCCGGAGACACTCATTCCCATTAATATCCTCGTCAGCGCGAGTTGGGCAAAGGGCCGAGTTTTCCACATCGACGTCAATTGGGCGCTCGGCTCACATTTTCATCCCGCATCACCATGCTCAAAATATTGTCCAAAACCCGAAACTTGGAATTCTACAATGCCTCAAGTATGTGTTTTTATGATTCATTTTTAATTAATAATTTAGCTCCTAATTTAAATGCTTAATTGAATGAGTTAATTGGAATAAGCATGAACTATGCTTTCCCAAGTCGAAAATTATCTCTGCCACTTAATGAGATAATGATGATTTTCAAATTACACTTCTCAACGTTTTCCTTCTGACATTTCAGCCTGCTAATATAAAAGACCTGAAATGTATACTTATTACACTCTTATTTCACGTGTATTCCATTTAAAATAATAGTTTATTTAAAAGTCGAAGTTAAATATTTATTTGTTGCTTCCTTGTTCTTTTTTACGACTCACTCACCCATTTCCTCGCAGAACTTTTAAATTAAATTTAAATATTTTGGTTTCGGTAATTATTTAAGGATTGTCTGCTTCTTTTTTCTCCTAATTATTTTAAAGACATTTAAATAAAACTTTTGCAATTCGTTATTCGCTCATTTACGTCAAAGGTTAAAATTTCCTTAAATTCGATATGTGCTGTATCATTTTTCGTTAGTTTGCACTTGTATGGTAATGGTTATTAATTATGATTATCATCTCATTTTGCGATATTTGGTCTCATTCGAAAAAGATAGCATACATAAGCAAATTGAGATTTTAATAACTTTGTGTGAAAACTTTAAAATTATAATCTCGTTCATTGAGACTTTCAAGCTCAAAACTTTCCGAGCTTTCTTAATATTTGCCTATTTAAATAATTCTCAAGTGATCATGCAGAAAAGTTCACGCTTTCTATTTGCAAAAATATATTGCTTATTCATCCATGCGAATATTATAGATTGACGTGAGGCATACAGTATGTACTTTAGTGTATATTTTAGTAGGTGAAGAAGGATTCATCAACGGTTGCGTTTTTCCATCTACTCACTAATCACTTTCAAGATAGTCTTTCAAACAAGGGTCCAAAGTCTGAATTGAGGCACAACGGGACAACCCTGCTTACTTAATGATCTTTTTAAGTTTTAGCATTATGCTAACTGACGCAAGTCTGCAATTCTTTTGCAGAGTTTATTTAACTTCGTCTCGTCCTCAAATGCATCTCTGCTACCTTTAAACGATCATTAATTATTCTGGATTTCAACATTTCTCACTTCAATTCAATTGAGATGTTCAGGGTCTAAAAATTCTGAAATGAACAAACATGTCATGCATTGAATAAGTGAGAGCTTTAAAGATTTGGGTTTATTTTTTGACAAAAATAAACTATTTTATTTATTTTCTCTGAATTGAGAATTTTAGATTTTATAAACAAAAATGAAATTTGTTGAACCATCAGAGTATATAAACTATTTATATTTTGCATTCCATTAAAATAATGTAATTGTAATGTATTTATCTTGGAGTTATCTGTAAGTTATAAAAAGTATTTTGTTACTATTCGTTCATGCTTTTTAGCATTTTTGTTATAGTTTATAGCAAATTAACTTGGTATTGGGCCTTTTAGAAGATTTGAGAATTGGGAATTCTGTTTGAGGAAATTAGGTCAGACTAAACAAGAATTAGCCAAACAAATATAGTTCAGTTCAGTCACACATCACACACAAACTAGCATTGTGCATTCCAGAATAGTTTGCATACCATATAGTTATCGTTAAGCGTATTTAACTTTGCGTTTCTGGCATTCTTAAAGGAATTGTATGAAAACATAGGAAAACAATGTGTTGTTAACTGTGACTTTTTAATATATGAACTATACATGCACAGTATACATACAGTATGCTTTAATGTATTTCTGGTAGTGTAACATAGTTGACGCAATTGTATAATATACCAAAATGAAGATTAGAGTTTTTTGGCCTTTCCTTTGCAGGAAAATTGGAGATTTCGAATTTATAAGATTAAACTTATTTGGATTGCAACGATAGAGTTTAATTTATTAATCATGAAATCATGATAGTAAAAGATTTATTAATATAATTAGGTGGAAACTTATGATTAGTATTACCTTAAAAAAAGTTAAAAGCAAATTCATTTTTAGAATCATTTTTTGTCGCAAATGTTTATATTGACAGTCCCGTTATTAACTTATTTAACTTTACACTATTTGAGACTCACAGTGGAAATTTCCAGAGTAAGCGTCAATATTTATAAGTATTTTTAGGGATTTCTTCCGCCTACAATTTGTCCACATTGGATTTATCTTTTATTATTAAACCAACCTAAGGAGCATTCCCCTATTCATGTTGATTTAGAAGAAAGGAAAAAAAATGTTTTGGAAAACACAACTCATGACGCTTTTATTACTTGTACATAAGAATAATTACAATTTGTCATATTTGGAGTGAATATTAGAAAAGTTTCATTGACCATTTTAAGAAAGAATTTCGAGTAAAGGAAAATTTGTTAATTGCAATTCTAACTATTGCGTTTTAGCACTTTTAATTTCTGTAAAACCTTTTTAATAAGACCAATAACCCTCGATTAATTTCTAGTTAACATCAAGTAAATGCGAGTTTCAGATGGAATATTGAGATAGGAGAGGTGGAAATCGCGGAAATTTTTAATTGACCTAATAAACACGTCCAGATTTATTAATTTGGAATAAATGTTTTGAGTTTGGCTGGATAGTTCTTGTTTAGAAGGCAATAGGTTATCAGTTCCTCGAGCCTCTTCGCTCCGTAGTCCATAAGAGATACACTCCTTGGAGTTGACGAGAAACTGGAAATATTCAGTTTGCTTTTCTTTTGACCCTCGCCGTGGAAATTTCCATCGTCCCATGTGCTCACTCCCTGCTTCCTTTTTTAATAAGAAAAGGTGACGAAAGGCTCTGACCCCGGAGGCTCATCACTCATACTTACATTTACTCTCAACCGCAATTTCACATTAAATGCACATCCTGCTTTAATTCACCGACTTCGTGGCCACATGCTCCTTAAATCCAATGGGCTTTTTTGCGTACATTTAAAATATTAAATTCTAACTATTTTACCTGCAGATAAGTTGAATTTGCATTTCTTCTAAATCTTTAATTTTCATTATGTGAAATAATTTGCTATGTATTGTTAATTAGCATTTATCATTGTAATTAGGACTAATTGATTAAATTTTTGTAGGCTTATTGTGGCAAAAGAAGGTGTTCGAGGACTGTTTAAAGGGCTTGGCCCAAACCTTGTGGGAGTCGCCCCTTCACGAGCCATTTACTTTTGTTCCTACTCAAGGGCCAAAAGTGCCTTCAATAAAATCCTCCCGACTGAGTCTCCGGTTGTCCACATTTGCTCTGCGGCTACAGCTGGTAAGAATTTCCTACAATTGTTTATAGTTCTCTTTAGAAGTTAAAATAAGAATTTTAAGGATTAAACGCTATTAAAAGCTAAGCCCAACTTTCGAGTTTCACGTTAATTTTACGGAAATCTGATTAGAAATTATCCTTTTTGAGGTCTTCTGTGAATAATACGACTTTTAGTTTTTTTATTTTATAGCTTATTTTTTGCTTGGTAGACGCATGGAACATAATTTTGTTTATTTAATGGAAAAACCTTGATATGGAATTAGGAAGATATGATGGACACAAATAGCACAGTCATTTGATTTATGATTTTCAAATGAATGAAACTTTATTGATCACCCAGCTTTGCCTCATTGAACTGATTCACTTTATTTATTTCTCTGACTTTTTTTATACACACAACATTGATTAATTAAAGACTTTTTTTGCTTTTTAGTATTAATAAAGATGAGAGGATTTAGGGATCAATCATGCACGCGAAGACATTTCTATTTTAGTATACCAATGGATCATTCTTTTATATGTTTACATTGTAAGCTGAAGTTCATCTTGTTTGCAGCTCCATCATATTATAATGTTCAATTATATATAGGGACAATTTCCTTTCATCGACTATATTCGTCCCTTTGATCCATTATCTATATTTTTAATATTAATGAAAATTTGAAAAGGAATTAAAGACGAGGAACGAAAATGACAAATGATTCTTGTGCATTTTGCTCATTGATTTGAGCACACGGAGCATTGCACTGATTGTTAAATGGGATTATTAATTTTCTCCTCAATACGCCTTTTGACTTTGACCTAGAGGAATGTTCAATGTGAATTTGCTCATTAGCATAAATACCTCGTCGCACTGCGTCATTCTAAACTATTAAAAATAAATGCATTGTTGAAGAAAAGGGAAGAAAAGGTCTTTCATGTTCTTTACATGACTCCTCGTAATCGGAGCATAACATCTCAATTTCCCAATTCATTCCTTTGCTCATTTGTATATTTATAAATCTGCTTTCGCCAAAACTTCATGACCAATTTCAATTCAAATTGTGCTAAAAGAGGTATTTAATACTAAACCATAATGTCTATTCTCTGCAGCCATGACCTAGGACTAGGACTATAAGCTCCTTTTATTACAGACTTCAGAATAGAGCATATATAATTAAACATTTCTTGAGATCTCTAGATCAAGAATACTATAAAATATAGTAAAAGAACCAAGACGTAGTAAAAGAGTAAAAGAGCAGAAAGAAAGTCGTAGAATCCCTTAAATATTGATTGTCTGAAATCTCAAGTGCAGGTTGCAGTCCTATCGATTCCTTCTTTCTCCGTCTTAAAATTTTTGCTTCCTTGCTCCTAAAAACGACAGGATGACCATGAAAGGACCTTTTATTTCCTCATCCTTCACATTGGGTTTCTTCCTTGTGAGACAGGAACTGATTTATATTCAGCTAACACCTTTAATCAATGGGCTTCTCTTGGGTTTTCTCCCTCATTTGAATTAAGTTCCTTACGAGCTATCAATTAGTTAGGAATGAGTATTATTAGCTATACTATCACGAAAATATGGATCAAATACTAATTTTGCCACTACTGTTAGAACAAGAACATGACATTCAACATTTGTATTATTCTTGTTAAATAAATAGTTGAGAGGATTTGCGTTGAAAGATGAGCTGATGGATTTCGTATAGTCTGGCTCACATTATTCAATAAGATTTGGTGCCACAAGTGTATTGCCATCATCCATAGTTAAGTTGTTGGCTGAAAGTCACGCGAGACGGTGACATAACATTCGTGAGTTTCTTCAGTATGTAACTACAAATAGAATGAGTTCATTTCAGAACTTTCCGCTTCTCCTCACATTTTTATGTTTTGAAAAAGAAAAATGGCTAAAGAAGATCCTAAAAGACTCAATTCAAATATAAAGATGAACTGAGCTTTACAAGTATTTGCGGTTACTTATTTTTAACGGAGTTCAAAGTTCGATTTAAGACTTGAGTTTACTAGAGTTGTTAATGGAATCGAAGGAATTATTGAACCGGAGCGATCTTCCAATTCTCGACTTCATTTCACATGGTTCAAGAAGATGAGCTGAGACTCGTTATAACTGATTTTATTCCGCAAATTATATTTTTTATCATATCGCCGACATGTTTGTGAATTATTGATTATTACATTTAACCATGTAGGAAGCAGATTATAAAAACACACATTCATTCATTGCCAACTCAAGGGAAAAGTAGCACTTGAAATTATATCCGCTAAGATTTTAAAGCCAGAGTTGTTTTTGATCATTTGGAGAGTATAGGAGAACCCAATGTAAATTATCCATGTTGTATTTTTACACTACTTTTACACTTCTCCGAATATGACTTTACCTAATGCTAATTAGAATATAAAAGTAAAAATGACTATTGAGTATATTGGGTAATTTACTGGCACTAAACTGAGATTCTCATATGGTGATATTCAAACTGGTTGTAATGTTAATTAGCGAAAATGCTATATGTTTTTGGAGGTCTAATTACTTAAAAATTAAAGGGGCGTTTAAATCAGGATATTTATAAATAGATTTATATGGTTAAAGGTCATTTATTTAAGCTACTAAAGTGAATATTGTAGAAATAATATTGAGAATTCTACTTGTAATGAAATTTAAATTACTTTCCAACAAAACAAAAGATAAAATTATCTTTTTGCCCAGGGTTATTATTTCTTGCTTGGCCTGTGAATATTTACCTAAATTTTATTGACCTTTATATCAATTTACACAAAAGTCGAAATACTCAGTTGATTGAAAAGTCACATTATCTTTTATAACCCTTTCATACCCAATCAAGGTCTGAAACACACCTTCGTTTCATAATTTTTCGCTTTTATTGTTAGATTTGCAATTATAAAGACCTATTTTATATTTTTATCTTTATTTATTTGTTCCACTCAAAGTGAAAAGAATGATAATTTTGATAATTCAATTTAAATAATACAATATTCACCACTATGAAAAAATTTTTTCAAAAGAGCTTCATACTTATTGCTAATACAACTTTTCAATCCCATTTAACTACTTAAATTTATTAATCTATTCAATTTTATTATGTAAAATATTTATATGAAATGGTTAATTATTAAAATAATGAAATGACTATGTTTTTTCCAAAGGTTTTGTCGCTTGTACGACAACAAATCCAGTATGGTTTGTCAAAACCCGCCTGCAACTTCACAACGCCGAACGTCTCAGCACGCGAGAAATCATCAAGAGGATTTACGTTCAAGGCGGCCCACTCGGGTTTTACAAAGGGATCTCCGCATCTTACATGGGGATTTCCGAAACAGTTATCCACTTTGTCATTTACGAAGCGGTGAAAAAAGAATTGAGGGCCTACAACCACTCCACGCTCGACGACGCTGATCGAAACTCGACTGATTTCCTTCAATTCATGTGTGCAGGAGCGATTTCGAAAACCGTGGCTTCGTGCATAGCCTATCCACACGAAGTAGCCAGAACGCGGTTGAGGGAAGAAGGTTCCAAGTACAAGTCATTTTGGCAGACTTTGGCCCTCGTGGTGAAGGAAGAAGGGCCAAGAGGAGTTTACCGTGGATTGGCCACGCAACTCTTGAGGCAAATTCCCAATACGGCCATTATGATGAGCACGTACGAAGCGGCGGTTTACCTCTTTGGCAAATATTCCCCGTTGAATAAACCTGAGACGCTGAATAAGAACGTCAATGCCGTTGAGGAAATTGATGAAACATTTTATAATAGTAATAATCGGAATGATCATTAGCTATGAAATGTGAAATTTTGTTATTAGTTATTAAATTATTTATTCACTATATTTGTAAAGTAAGACTGATTAAGATGTTTCTCGAGAAAATGTCTTATTCTCTCATTCGTCGCCTTTTCGCAAACAATATTAATTAGTGTTAAATATTCACGGCGGGACATTAAAATTACTTACCTTTGTGGGAGTAATAACGTTACATCGCTATAAGTCTATATAAGTTGTCGCATTTTACTCTTTTTAACTCATAATAATCACATATTGTTCGAATACTTAATTGACACTTAGATATTATCGATACTATATAGCTATATTTATTATACTAACTATATAACTATGTTTAATTAATGTATATTATATTTGAGAATTTCTTCCAATTATAATTATAGCTATAATTCAAATATAGCTATACTTTGTAATTTCACAGTTGATTTATTAAATTTAGAATATTAATTAATTGGTAGTTAGACGTAAGCTAGCTTTTTCAAAGGAACAATTTCGTACGTTAAAGGGTCAGTAAAGCTAGTAAGTAAATGAAGGGAGTCGAATCATGTGGAGAATAACGAATCGAATTTGTGATTTGAAAATAAGCTGGATATTTCAGATAAATGAAAAAAAGAAGGGACTAATATTTATTATATATAATTCAAAAGCGCAGGGCGATTGCTAAAGATTTTTCTTGTATTATCTTAAATAGATTCTTAAACACGATAACTTTAATAATATTTACAAAAGACTTCTTTGTCAATACATTTTCTAGTCTCAAATGATTGAGGTATATCAATACATCGGTACATTACCTAATTAACTAAACTTACTATTTATTATTAGTTATTTCTACTATTAAATATATACATACCTACTTATTAAAAGTAAAAAAATCACTTCTACGATTAGATTCGTGAATTTGTAACAATTTAGGGATTGTAAATGATTTTAAACAAATGTTATTCATTATGGTGCAATTTGAATTTGGAAACTCACTCAAGTTATTCACAAGTGTGCTATTACTTGAACATTTTATGATCTAAATTATTCTTTAATTTACTATATAATTCATTGAATCTTATTCTTTGAATTTTGTTATTAAATCCAGATTATCTGTAATACTGTACACAACACACATTATGGTTTAGTTTTAATAATTTTAGTAATTTTAACATGTATATTTCAAGATTACGATTGTCTTGTCACATTTCCGTACAAATAGTACAATTTACATTTACATAACATACAAGGAGTATAGACTTTACAATAATTTTGCATTTTTAGAAGTCTGTATATTTGTCATATTAGACTATTTCTTATATGAGTCGGCATTCATTAAGGGGTTATTAGTCAGAAAAGAATTTTACAAATGAGTTATTAAAACATAGCTAGTTGTTTTGATTTTATTATAAATTATTGGGTTTTCCTTTTATATTTTATGAATTTATGTTTAATATATTCAATTTAATTTAAGTGTACAATTATTTATTTTAAATGTTAAGTGAAAATTATTTATTAAGGAATATGGGCCAGACGTGAAGAGACATTTAATTATTTATGAATTCAATTTTATTTTATTTTAATAAGTTCTTCCTGTATTCAGCAATGAAACGCAGAGAGAAATGATAAATAAAAACTACAATTATTGAACTTTGAAATGACTTTTCTCGTGTATTATTTCTTTGATAATTTCAATATTATGGATTCCCGTCATTCTAAAATGAATTGAAAATAAATGTAAGTACTTATTTTGTCATGTCCTTTAGGAACCTGTTAT
>VJMY01000735.1:0-34773 GCA_009869795.1 Neelides sp. FZ-2019
AAGCTCTTGATTGTGAGTCGAGAGCGAAAGTGTTAAACAGGTGACGCACCCCATGTTATTCGCACCTCGCAAAATCAATACCAAAAAGTTTCTCCTTCAGATTTCTCCCCTTCATTTCTTATCCACCTTCCACGGCCACCCTCCTTGTTCAATAAACTCAATAAATCCAATCTTTTAGTGAAAGACTTAGAGAGAGAAGAAGAATCTTAGCCAAAATGAAAAATTTCCTTCTCAGCTCCCGATGAACTTATAGCCCCAATCTCTCCTATAAGGCTCTTAACCCAAAGGTGAACAAAGAATGGAAATACTTTCTATCGCTGTGAATTAAGAATAGATTCTTAGCCCTATTCTCCTAATGCATAGTTGAGTTCCACTTGGCTATGAAGGAAAGATTGAGGGAACTTGTCCTACACTTCCCGCCTTCTTGGAATTCGTCTCGAGATGCCAAATATATTTATCTCTTTCTCTCACACGTTTCCCTCTCCTTGTCTTGTTTCCCTGTCGTCGTGATCCTGATGATCAAGCGGAGGGAAACAGAATGTCACAGGAGGCCGATCAATGCATCAGTGTCGAACTCAGCCCTCCTTTTCCCTATTAGTTCAACCTTCCTATTTTTAAATTCCACCTTCGAATTCCCTGCACAATTTATTCCAAATAATCAAATTACACCAACAATAATTTTTAAATGGAACATGTCCAATGCATTCCACAATGGAAAAAATCTTTAATTTGAGTCTCCTGGTCCAATCACACATGAAAGAATCAAAATTAAAAAGGTGTAACTTGAAATTCTTAAAAGGAGATTTGATGGACAGCAATGGTATAAAAATGTGGCAAGTGCTTTGAATCCATAATGGATTTTAGATTTGCCGGAGGAAAAGAATCAATTCGGAATTTAACATCAAAGCCTTTGGATGTCAGGTGTAGTGAATAGGATGGCGGAAGGTGTTGGAAAGGAGACGGAGATTGACGGGCATAGGTGGGGCGAATCTGGTCCTACCTCGTCGGATTTTTGGCTCAAAGGCCTGGCTGAAAAAGAGCCAAATTCTGAGTTGGTATTGAGGGAGAAGAGTAATGACGGATTGCAGTGGATATTGATTGTAGGAGGAACATAGAGTGAAGATTCCGCCGACCCGGCTATCTGATCTGGTGCCCGCATGACTGGTGGCCACGTTGATAGAAATGCCCCGTCGCACCTTGAGAGCCGAAGATGAGAAGAGTCGGAAGCTCCCACCTTTCATCTCATCAATGCACACGTCGCGAATTCCCATCAGTCTCCATCCACGGAGCGATTCTACCAGCATGAGGATGAGGTTCGTTCCATCCACATCTCTCAGCAGCCGCTTCCCAGAGGAATCCATTTAAACGGACATGTACAATCAACGTCCTCCCTGTCCCTTCCCTCTTCCCCTCCTCAAGGCTCTCGGAGCAAACCGATGCCTGCTGGCTGCTAGGGGAGATCCACATTATTCAAGGCACATACCTAACTATTCCATTCCAATTATCTCACCCTCTCCCACGTTCAGCATCTTCGGTTCCGTTGGCTCCCTAACTCGCCTCCGACTCTTCTGCCTCATGAAGGTCATCTATTCAATCCTTAATTTCGACTAATTTCCGCTCATTCTGACTCTCCTCGTCTTCTTTCGAGCACAGGGCTTTTTTTCTCACTCCATTGCCTCCCTTCTACTTTAATTCTCCTAATCGGGGCAAATGCCATGGTCTCTCAGGAAAGAGCCCCTCACCAACTTCACTTCAATTGAACTCAATCACACGGGAGAAGTTGAGTTGAACCTATAATTAGTATAGGACGTGTATCCTGGTCGCCCACTATATTAATTAATTAATTATTATATGGTTTACCATATATTACTCATGGATTCGAACAAAGTCTGTCATTGAGCCCATTGAAATACACCTAGTTCTGCAATCCAAAAGGCACGGCTTCATACTTGTATCTCAAAGATCCTCCGTGATACCAAAAAGGTATTCCTACTAATGCTCTCATGTACGTATAATCAATAACTATCAAAAAGGCCCTGACATTCAAATGAAGATAAATTGCCTCAACAAGCTTCTTTAATAAAGTTATTTGCACGTAGTTTAGGGCTCAATCTTTTCCTCTTCAATATGATTTTCCATTTGAGTGGAAATAATTAAAGTGGAAGTGGGAGGGGGTAGATGAGTCTAATAACTTGTGGAAATTGTGGATCCGATGAATTTGGAGGAAATGGCTTATAATGATATAATGCCATATGGAAGTTAATGATTCATTATTATTAGATTCTGCTATATTATTAATATTAACCATAATTAACTCTATATATATCGCATACTAAACAACATAAAGCACATTTTCACACAACACCTATTTAATTTCGATAATTTGTTATAAAAAATAAAATAATATTATCAGCTTGTGAATTTATAAATAATTACAATATGTGGCATTGTTGAACATACAAGTATTTATTTTCATCTATAATGACCTTTTAGTGAGCACTTGCTTAATTTCTATTCACTCGTATAATTCCATAACGTTGGACTCCGAGCTTCAGCTCTTTGTCCATGTGGTCTATATAGACAAAGTGGCATATGAAAGGAGACAGAGGAAGACTCTTCAGGTCTATTCATTTGGTCCATGAATCTTTCTTCCATTGAATAGGCAAGTTTCCATTGGAAAGTAAAAGGCATTTGGGAAGTGAAAGAAATAAGAGGCTTGGACTCTTCCTTCCTCCTCCTCTTCATAATCATCTCCACAAACAGAGGTGGGAGCGGAGGTGGGGCGGCTAGGAAGGTGGGGGAGGCAATCCTTTAGAAAATTGCAATCTATTTCGATGGTTAAGTAAGGCAGAGTATTATTTGGGCCTCCAACGTGACTTTGTCAAAGGAAGGAGTCGAACCATAACTCACGTGGAGAAGAGATACATACAAAAGAGGTCCCGGGCCGGGCTCCACACTCACACTACAGAAATAACTTTATACTCCTGAGGTAGAGAGAGGTGGGGAAAAGGTAGGGCCATGTTACGTGACTGCTGGTGGCTTTCCACTGGTTTACTCACACTTTCCACTTTCATGTCACAGCTGCAGGATTCCGCTCCTCGCCCTCTATTTTTGCAGGTGCCTCGTCAACTCATATACTGCCAAAAAGATTTCCCAACTCACAGCCTCGCTACTATAATTTGACTTGGAGAGATGCATATTTGCTATCAAATCTCGACTTCGCCGATAACAAGGCTCGCAAGCGTCATGATTCAAACCAAGGCGAGAAGAAATTCTCAACTTTCTCTTAACCAACTCTAATTAACATTCGTAAAGTCGTAAATGCTTTATACATAAGTAATACGTCTTTATCGATTGAATACCATGTTGGGGAATCTAAACAAACAAGAAAGCGCTTTATTAATATTTTAAAACATGTAAATATTGATGTAAATGGTGCTTTAAAATCAATTTACTTCCAATATTTATAAAAGTCAAATTACTTTATAGCTTAGAAAATAAGTTAAGCGGGTGTTTCTGTTAGAAAGCTCATAATGCATTTAGACGGGAAACGTAAGGTACACAGATATCTGTCAATCATTAACTTAAAATTAAGTCCAACCAAGGTTCGATGCGCTGCTTCAAGATCTACAATTGTTGCTTCGTAGAATTTTGATTAATCATTTGTGCTTTGAATGGTTAAATGAATTAAGCAAAATTCAATCAATCTTAAGTTACAAATAACTTCGCTGATACCCTTGTTAGAAAAGTCTAGTTAGTCTCAGCTTGAAGAGCTTGCTTTTCCGAACATGAGTTGCTTCCCCAAATTGAGAAAAATTCAATGATTAATTTTATTTAACCACCACCATTTAAAATTTTGGAAAGGGATGAAACTTGGGAGTAATTTAATCAGAAAATGGAATCTCCGAGTTTCATACTAAAAACATTTCTTTTCTTTTGTATTAACATTTCAAAATTGCGGAGAATTTCGCTAGTTTATCCTTGAAATCATTTCATTTTCTCATTTCGCCCAGAAGGTATTAATAACGAAATGGTGAAATAGTTTAATTGAACCATAGAAATGATAAAAAGAGTAAAAAAGTTAATTTCTGAGTAAACAGCTTTTTCAACAAGCCTTAAGAATCTTTTACATATTACTGTGGCTTACAAAGATCTCTCCCTGACCTTTTTTTTATTTTCATGGTACTTTGGAATCTCGGAAAGTTTATAATAAATTCACGAATATGATTTTTATGAAGAAAATTTGATCAAATATTATTTAATAGTTAGCACTTTAGCGATTCCAGGGTAATTTTTCCCACATTTCCATAAAAATAAAAAAGGTCAGGCGGATATCTTTGTAAGCCATAGTACATATATATACATAAAAATAAGAATTATAAATAATAAATACAATAAGAATTGGTTTAAATTCAAAATTTCTATAAATGTCATTAAGGAAGATTTTGAATCCAGTGTAACTTTCATTCATTAGGGGACCCATTAAGCATGCAGGCTGTTTTGAAAGTGATCATTCTCGAGAAAATGTAATCTAATATTAACGCGATCATTATCGCCAACCCCGCCTTTTATACACCCTTCACTAAATTATAATTAATAAGCACGCCACGACCTCAATGTTTATTAAAATGAAGTTTGTTATTTAAAGTGATTAAATTAAATTATAAAAGGTGGAATTGTTTACATGTTCCATTTATGCATAATTCTCTGTTATTCTAAAGAGAGACGAGAGATAGAGAAGGTAGGGGATTTTATTGAAGGGTAAGTGATTGTAAAGAGAGAGTAGGCTGAATGGAAAGAAGGGATCCCCGTCAGTTTATTTCTCTAAACTGCTCATTTTATTGCAAACGGATGATCCGTATATCTTTCTGGTCGATTGACAAGCAACAACCAGGTGCGTCAGTTCCCTATACCCCAAGAGCATATTCCCTATACACCATATACACCTCTGGTTTATGCGAGCTCCCTTTTGCCAGTTTGAGAACTTGGATGGAGTCTATTGAGCGTACTCCCTAACGTCTAACGATATCTCTATTCTGTCACAGTCTCCCTCCTCGGTTCCTATTTCCATAATCTCTCTTTCTTCACATACCATTTACTTTAAATTTGAGTCAGGTTCTTCCAGGTATATTACTTTATGGAAATTCCACAAGACAAGAAGAAAACCAATTTTTTACGGAAATTATGAACGGGCTCAAGGGCTATTTTTAATGGATTTTCTCATTTCTTCCACACATGGGTGAGAAGAGAGGCTCTTTAATTGCCCTCTGGCTCATCGTTGATGGCCGGCCCTCACGCTAAATCTTATGACAAATATTGGACAAGGATTGAATGTCACCTGGCTTTCAGAGCCTGACAAAAGGGCGGTCCTATTATGCTCTGTCAATAGCTTTCCCAGTTGCGGCTCTTAATACCTTGAAAGGAGTCTCCTGTTAAGCTATTCAGCCCCACAACGTCCCTTGAAACAAAATGGAAAAAGCGAGGTAAATGGGTAAATATGTATTCGTACAAGACCCAGAGGAGTTGAAACAGTTTTGAGGAAATCTCTTAGGTTAAAAGAGACCCACGTAGGCCTCATGACATTAGTCTAATGTGTCAAAGACATCAAATAAAGAACCTCATCCTCATTTACACCCTCGTGGAGACGCGGAGTGTGGCGGCGGTGAAAGTGAAGTACTTGCCTAATAGTTCCCTCCTAACAAGGATCAAAGGAGGGCCCGAGAGAGACTTGTGGGAAGCGGGGCAGGTGACTGAGTCAGTTCGTGTTTATGTAGTGAGCATTCTTCTCTCGTCCCCTAAACTCCGCGCGCTCCCATTTCTGTCTCTTTCCCCGCCTAGAAGGAATAGGGCGATGGGAGTACTTCGGTGAGATCTCCGATTTCAAAATTGGGGAAACACTTTATCCGCCATCCGCTTCCATTAAAAGTATTTCCGGCTACACCCATCTTCTCCCATAAGTTCTCAAAATTAGATCTTTATCACATCTTCAGACTAAAAAACTGACATATTTTTTTTCATTTTTAAAATGTCTTACTTTTTTGATAAGGCCTATAATTACAAGAGATAGTAAATACCAAACTTAAATTGGACCAAGTATGAATTCTTGGTGATACTAAAGAACGTCTTGTCAGTCAAATGCATGGATGGATATGAAGGAAAAAACTTTTGAGTTGATATTCATTTGATGCTGCCTGAGACGAATATATGAGATTCTGAGCGAACTTGGCCCTGATGATGATGATCGCCCAAGCAGTTGGGCATATATGACTAAATTCAAGAGGAAGCAGTTGGCCGGTGGGCAGGAGTCGAGATGAATGGCTCGGACATTACATTACAGGAGCAGATCTCATTTATCTGCTCTGAGGACGAGACATTCAAATTCAAATAATATTTCAGCTCAGATTGCTAGACTTTCGGGGAGAGAGAGGTGGATTGGATTGGTTTTTTCTCTTTCCCTCAAGACTGCCCAAGACTCCAAAGTCAATCCGCGTCGTCGGAGAGGTTAGAAAATTACGGTCTGACAGGGCTTGGGTTCGTGATGACCACTATGGTAGTCTCACCGCAACCCCCTTCCCTATAGAGAGCCACATTTGTATTACAGGAGGGGAAAAATGATGGTGAATATGAAAATTTGGTTTGGGAGCTAGGATGACGGTCGCGGCCATCTGCTACACCGTCGGCTCTCACCGTAAAGATCGAATTGTCTCTCTCTCCTTCTCCAGGCACGCGGGGGGACGATGATGGACACACGAGGAGTGGCCCAAAGGCCAAAATTCTCTCAGAAACCTTTTTGATGGCTTGACCGCTAGCTTCATTTTGTCTGCCAAAAAAGTCTTGAGCGGTCGTAAAATGACTTTTCATATTTCTACACAGACCATATGGAGAAAACCTCAACTACACGAGTTTTATACGAGGGCCCTCTTCGTCAACCCGCTTTCTTACCCAGAGAAAAATATTCGGATTATTATTCCCTCTGTCATCTTTGGAAGGCTGAAAGGGCTTCAGCGACCATGCCGACTACATAATATCTAACCTCTGTCTAACACCATATTTCCCTCCAACCACCTCGAGTTCTGCGAGAGTAGACGGAAATCCAAGCCCTTTCTTATTAGAATTTGAACAAAGGGAATAAGATGAGAGAAAAATAAAGTAAATAGGCCAGCGAGTCTTGCTGATTACTCACGAATCCAATTTTGAAGAGAGGAAGCTCGAGGGCCAACTATGTAAGCATGTACGTCGTCCGTATGTTATGTAAGTATGGGCTCCTTATCAGAGAAACAGGTGAAGGAAGAGAGAAAGTTAGTCAAGCTTCATAAAAGCGATGGTCTCGGGGAAACTTCTCCGCCGGCCCTCTTTTCCTCCGGTCGTTTGAGTCTTTAAGCTAAGAATGTTCAGTTACGAACCTTCCCCTCTTCTTTCCCTCCAAGGGCCAAACCAGCATAAAAGGAAAAATATAGGAGAACATTGAACGGACCTTGGCAAATAAAATCCCATATCACACTGTAATCAACAAGGCAACAAGAATCATAAAAATTCTTACGGAAGAATCGTAAAGTCTTTTATATGAGGCCAACGATTTCGATATGCCCCTATGCTCCCTGGCTATGAGCTTCTCCCGCCAATGAATGCATCCACTTATGGAGCGAAGATCCATGAGGACTCTCCTACATTCCCGCATCCTCTCACACAGCCTATCTCATATGCTCAAAAGTGAAATAATGTAGGAACACATAAGAGAACAAGTAAAAGGGCATTTCTCCAAGTTGAGCATACGACCCTATTTACAACGAATAATTACATTGTAACTACCGTGTAACTAAAAGGTATTCCACATCTCGTCTCTTCACATAATAATATTAGCCGGGAAACTCGTGAGCTCCTACTCTTCCTCGTATTCCTTTATGGACCATTCATTTGCATTTCCCCCTCCGCTTTCTTTTCTAATCTACCTGTTCAACCAAAGAGACTCTGGTTCTCTTGAAGTCGGGAGCTCCCAAATCTTAAATTACAAAATATCTCAGCAGGATCATTCTCATAAACCTTCATTTCCCCTTCTTATATCTTCTAAATTGCAGCGTGTGCATGACTCTCATACACTTTTTGGATTATTCTCAAAAGTTGAGAAACAAAGTATTTATTTATGTTGCGTACAAGCGAAATAAGGGGAAAAGGTGGGGCCCACTGGATTGAATGTGAAATATCATTCTCATAAAATAGTTCATATGAAACTCTTCAACTCACGATCAGTGCCATGGGCTCGGAGCGAGAAAGGGAAAAGTTTACAAATTCATAAACACTTGCTCCACTCAATCATTGCTAAGTTGGCGGAGTTCACAAATGCAAAAGATAGAAAAAACATGGTACAAAAGTGATGCCTTTCTCTCATAAAAAGGGAAAGTTTAAAAAACGAAAATGAAGGTGGAGAACCGTATGGCGGGTGAAGGAAACGCCGAGATTTGGAAGTCAAAAGCGAATTCAGCTCTGTATAGAATATAATAAGTGGTGCAGTAATAAGAAGAGTCGGGTCAGAAGTTGGGAAATCATTCAATGTCACATCTCTCTGTGATAGATTGAGAGTCGAAACTTCATTACTCCCTTTGTCGCCATTTGCGATTTGGAATTAAATCTCGGGAGAGATTTTCTTATCAAGCTACTTAGGACCACTTCGTCTTTCCCAGCTTCGCATCAAAAATTGGAATCTGGAGTTTGTGAAGCTTAAATCATGAGGCTTGTCCATCAAGAGCGAGCTTTATTATGTTGCCCGGTCTTTCAACAAAATCTTGAATCACTCGCAGGCCATTTCAATATGCTCAACCTGACAGCCGGCCTACAGCTTTGTTCGCCCCGTTCTGCAAAGGCCAATTCAAATGACAAAGGGGCTTCGCAATAGGAAAGAGTTAAAGGCAGGCAGGGATGCGTGAGAGTCCTTAGGCTATAAATATGGTAAAGTGGAACTCGTGACAAAATTTGATCCCTCCAGAAGATTTTCGATTTTGTCATCATCCAGCCACAAATTGAGAGAAGGTGAAGGGGAGGTTCATGTAAAAGAAATGAGGACGCTCGCCACGTGTCTAATAATATTCTCTCCAAAGGGAAAGATGGGAACAATGGGAGACTGCCATTGGCAAAACTACCGTCCAAAGGTAGTTCAAATGACGGTTCGTAAATATATGCACTGCAATTCTCTCCACCCATATATTATATCAGAGTAGATGATCAAACACACACGCACATATTATCCATACAAACACACAGGGCTCTCGTCTCGTCGAGAGATGAGGAAATCTCAACTTCAATCAACAATCAAGGTCCCCTTCGTCTCTTCCTCATTCATTTGAAAGGAAGGGTACTTCCCGTCTCCCGAGGGTTCCCTCAGCACACTCACTCCGCTTCAAATTCATTTGTTCTGCAGAGGATCTCTCCTAATTCTTTTAACAAAGTCTCTCACCATTCTCTCTAATAAACCTTGATCTCCTCCACAGATTAGGCCCACAATTTTGGGAGAGCCAATTAGAAAATTCTGGAAAAGTATTTCAGAGGGATGCCCGACGTCCCTATTTGAAAGATAAACAAACTCAAACTGGGACGGAGGAGCCTCTCTTCAAACAAAGTCTCCCCAGAGACTTCCTCACTCCCAACCTTCCGCGTGTATCTTTATCCAGAACACCTTTTCCACCAAGTTGAGATGTCTCAGCTCGCCCGATAAGAACTAAACTTTGGATACAAAGTATTATACAAAGGTAGTCGCGTAATTAAAATTACAAATGAAGTATAAGCGCGAAATCGACCCACAAATTCTTTTTCATTCTCCAAGATAAAAAGGACCCCTGCTACTCGTTTCTGGCCAGGATCCGAATAGATAAAAGGACAAGACTAAATAATTCAGTATAAATGGATCTCGTTTGGCTCGAATGAGGATTGATGGCCTTTTTCCCTGCTCACGATCCCGATCCTTCTCTCTTCTCCTCTCGATGAGCAATCCACTTTCTTCGACGATCCCATCCTCATCAAAGTCATTCATCTTGGGCCTCCTTGGGTTGATCCAGGGAGAGACAGGGAGCCCGGTATATATCGTTAAGCCCCTCTAAAGACCCACCTTCCTTTCCTTCAACTCGCTCAATCCCTTTCCCTACTTAATGAATTTGAATGCAATTAGAGACTAAATGCCATTATCGCGACTATGATAATTGGACAGTGAGTTCAAATGAGTATGAGTCTCATTAGGAGAGATAAAATGAATTGGAAAAGGGGAGACGACCTGAGCAGGCTCCCTGTGCCTTCATCCTCTGTTCTCATAAATCGAATCACAATACAATAGCCACAGGACAATACAACACATCTGACTGATTGAGTCCCCCACCCGTTTTTACCATTCGATGCCTATCTTTTGTCCTCCATCTTCCACTAGAGCGGACACTCTCAATGGCTCCCTTCTCTCCCCTGGGAAAATACTATTTTGATCTCAATTAATTTCAGAAGGTAGAGGAGAGACGTGCATGGAAGGCCGAACCTTTGCCCGCAGATCACAGATCCCTTCCTCTTTTATCCTTCATCGCTCAATTCTTCCTTTTGAGTTTAGAATTCTCTTGGCGTCTCGAATCTTCGACCTCAATTTTCAAATGCCAGGATGGGATTGTAAGAAGATCTCCAGGTAAAAACTATACAGGTACACCCAATGCATTTTCAAAACCAACACATGTCGAACAAATCCACACTGAATAAAGAAATATGAGGAGTAGATCCGATAAATCTCGGAACTTTATATTACAACACTTTACAATGTGAAGGACTTGGATAACCCGAGCTATCCTTTTTTCTGCACACACTCACTTCATATGATTTAACTCAAGTTTGAGTGGAAAAGGGCTCTTGAACAACATTAAAAACATCGACCCGAGCTTTTTTATGTCCAATTCATTCATCTATCTTGTATATTCATTTAATGTCTGTAGACATGTCTGTAATATGCTCACGTAGTGTAGTAGAGATCGAGAATAATACCGACCAAATCCCCGAGTGTTCAATGCATGTTATTCCCTATACACAGGACTTTAGATAGGGCAGGTAGAGTTTCTTTCACCTGGTAATTCTACACTCTAACAGACAAAAGCAGAATTCCTTCATTGAAAATAAATACGATCTTATCCCATTTATGGGCGTTATTTCTTGTGAATTCAATCGTAGCTAGCTGAGTGACTAAACTCCATTAGTAGCTTTTGTACCTAAATGCCTTATATAAACCCAATCCTCTTCTGTAAAAACTCTAAAGTGGTCTCTAGAGCTCCAAGAGGTATTTCTATGAAGATCGAAGGTTAAATAACTAGACGCATATTATTGAAACGAACACCATCGAATGTCATCCATTCAAGGGAATTTTTTTAAAGGTTAAACTCTAATCATTTATAATTTCAACTGCCATTTGAGCTATGAAAAATAGGTAATGTGCGTTGAGAGTGGGAAAAGCTTGAGAATATATATAATTATATTTTATAGCTAACGTGTGGTCAAAGGTTAAACAAAGGTTTTGCCATTACTAATCTCCAGGTTTCATTTCCATTAGAAGGACCTGATAAGACCTTCTTAACCTTGATTTAATTTTTCTGCTTCAAAACTAACAATAAATAAGCCTTGACTGAGAATCACATTACGATAGCACATAACAATGCGAATTACTGCCTCTCTCATATGAGTATTTATCACTATCACTTGAACTTATCACTGTGTTGAACAATTCAATCGGAAAGAAATTCTCCGTGCCATATCAAATTGTCAAAACAAAAGATAGGCTCTGATAAAGAATTCAACCCCAAGTAATATTTCTACTCTTTGTATTATACACGTAAGAGTTGTCTGCAATTTTTCAAGTATTAATAGCTTGAATACATGTAAGATTAAAGAAAAATGCAATCTAATAATTTTCTTTGAGTACTCCTGATTCAAATTATTTAAATAATAATTTTCATTACGCGAAACTTAAATTCTAAATTATATAAGCACGAAAAGATTTTCTTACTTTAATCATCGACAGTAATAAGAGTCGTATTTAATGAGAAACTCATGAATCATCACTGTTCCATTTGCTAGGAATTAAAAGAGATGATTAAAGCGCTAAGATGCTAAATAGGTTAGAATGGCCTCACTTTGAATTTAAGTAAACAAACAATGGAATCGTTCAAGCTCTTAACTCGCTTTTAGGTTCCAATAATGTTAATAAGCTTAAAACAAAAGTTTTCCAAGCGACGTATGTTCTTAATGTAAAGGTGCATTAAACACGCCAGCCTCTATCCCATTTATTAACGACAACTGAAAATATCGAGTAAGGAAGAGAAATAAAAATAAAAGGGAAAAAAGTGAATTTTGTAGTCAACCCAAGAAATAATGCATGTTTCTTGTCGTCTAGCTTTTAAAAGAACAGCAAAAGAGAATTATACAAGTACGGAAATAGAAACAAGAGCATGGGATGAATGTTCTTTCAGCCAGCTAGTTGGCAGCCCTGCATACCTGAATTCTAAATCAACACCTATGAACACTCAAGTTCTCTCTGTTGGAATAAGACCAAAGGGAATTTTTTCTCAAAAATATCTAAGATGCGCCCAAATCCTTCAGCCTAATACCCCGTGTGAATTGGCGACAAATTATAAATGTGCGTCTCTCAATGGGTCCTTGATGAATTGGGAGAGTAGTTTGGGGGATTTTGGTGGGATCCTTGCGGCTAAGAAAGCGAAGGGATTTACATCCCACTCCACACAATTAAGGACCAGGAACGAGAGAAGAAGGTAAAAAGAGATTTTTACATATAACGAAGATGAATGGCATCAATTAGAACTAATTAATTCCCCAGAGGCTCCCCAAGTCCCCAGTCCTAAGCGTCAGAGGAGAAGTTTATGGATTCGGAAAGGAAGGTTTCCTCCTCATTGGAATCCAACCCGACCCTCTCGGCGTAGTGTCACTTAATAAAATTCCTCTAAATATATGTCCGTCGCAGTTTCAGGTAGAATCGTAATCAAGAAGATCTTACGTATTCATATTACACTCGATGTCAAGTCCTTCTGACTTTCCCTTCACCAAGGAGCAAAGAGGAAAGTAATGGAAAACGTGTTTTGCTTAAAAACCTCGAATCTGTTTGCATAACTAAAGGTCCTATTTAGAACACTGCGAAAGAGACCCTCGAAAGCCCCTTTCACTTCCACTTAATAGGGATCTTGGCGTTTATGCATGTTCCTAATGTAACTTTGTCTCGTTCCCTAACCCTTTGTGAATTTTAGCCCTAATTCGCGAAAGTAGCGGCGTTCTTAGCTTGGGCCGCCCAGGAAACTCCCTAATTTGAGGCACCTGCCTCGCATTTGACCACCGTCATTATCTCCGTCACCAGGCCGCCGGTTCCGCGGAGGTGTTCTCGAGAGTGGGAATTGGGGATCTCCGGTCCTGGGGTTGGCAGAGGGAAGGATTAAATGGCGCGGTGAGCCATATCGTCATCAACCGAACCTCGATCCCCAATGCTCGGAGAGAGATAGGGCGGAGAGCTGAAACCTCAATCTCCTCTAATTCAAAACCTATCCCCTCCCATTCCTCCCTCGTTGATATGCGAAGAGCTGGAAGCTCCCCGGGAAGACACATCCGTGAGGCTATGGCTATAGAGGGACTCATTTATCATAAATTATATATTGCTGTTGCTGCCGGAGCAGGAAGTATGACGATTAAGAGCTGCCTTCCCATCGGAAAAAGGTTCATCCTGCTCCTACCTATGAAAAGTTCGCTCTCCTCCTGTTCTGTCGAGTGGAGAGAGCTCCCGCTTACTCACCATCAGCCAAGGGCCCTTCTCCCCCAATATTCCGCACAGTTGAATACGTTCATTGTGAGGAGGCCGTGAATCATGGCTGAGCTCTTCCCTCCAGAGCCCCCGCTACCTGCCGCGACTCCCTTCTATTTGTCCGAGAGACGCAGGGAATCCCTCGAATCCTCTCAGCCTCATCTCCAACTCAAATCGCCACATTTCGTTGACTTTTCGCACGTGTCCCCATTAGTTCCACGCTCGATATCGTTATCATTTCAATAACATTTGGAATCGGGCCACAGGGCTCCCATTCATCCCCGACTCCCTTTGCTGATTAGCAAAAGTCACTCATTGACGAGCTTCGCTACGCCTCTCTTATGCATTTCAAATTCGAATCACTGAGGGGCCCCTTTGATATATACCATATTTAATTCAGGCACATAAAAGTTTGTTCCTCAGAAAGGAGTAAGTACGCATATAAAGTGAGATTCGAGTTGAGGAATACAAAAGGAGACGAGGGAGTGATGAAAGTGGCGCGGTCCCTATAAAACGAGAGATCTATAAAGGTGACATTACCTTCATGCTTTGAAGTAACTTATGGAGCTTGATTGAACAAAACGAGCGACTCCAAGTTTCCCTATTGCTCCCCCTTACCTTCCTTTCTACCTTCCCTTTCTCATCATCAGAAAGTTCTTTCATGAAGGAAAAGGCCTAAAATTGATTTGCGATATCTTCAATCGATAAACCTTTCTTATATACCTTTATCTTTTTAAACAAATAGAATCTTTTTCCATATAGTGCCAAGGTTTGAATGGGCCACCTATGGAAAACAGTATATTAATCTTGAAATTGCTCTTAGACCCATAGAAAGGATGAAGTCTAATGGCTCTCTTTAATGATTTCTTCTGGAAATGACATCGACCATTTGCTCACTCATAATAATGGAATTGCCCTCTCTTCCAGCTCTTCTTCTCCCCATTAATTTGTATTCAGCATTATCTATTATTTTATTTAAATTATCATGAATTTCCCAATTTAATTAATCCGACTTATTTATTCACTCCCTTTGAACTGAATTTATTTGAGGATTAAGATTAATTAACAATGAATTTTATGAGAAAAATCATTTATAAACTCATTAGGGAAACATTTCAAATAATTAGAATTTAATTATAAATTTTAACAAAGTAATTATGAAACAATGTAATTTAATAATTGCGCTGGATAACGAACGTTGATGAAATGATACAATATTGTGAAGGTAAAAGATCGTGCAAAGTAATGAAATTAAAAGGTTAATTGATTAATGAGTCGTTGAATGAAGAAAAGCAGCATGGAATGGAGTCGGATGATAATAATTGGAATTAAGAATCAATCACCGGGTAAAAGTCTTCAAGAAGGAAATAGGGAGTGGAGGAAAAGTGACAGGGCTATTAAAGCAATCAACATTGGACGAGATAGATAGATACTCAAGCCCCATTTCATCAAATGCCCGTAATGGGGGGAAAGAAGCTAAAGAGAGATTGTGATGAGATGAAGAGTGGAGAAAATGAAAAATTCAAAGGTAGGAACAGAGTTACAGTGATGGATAAGGGCAGTAATCGTTTCATGGCGAAAATTTTTCTCCATCTTCTGAAGGCACTCTACCGTAGCGAGCTAACTACCAGAATACCTTCTCCCTCGCTCCCTCTCCATATAAATTATAACTTCCTATACACATAAACAGGAGAGGGGGAAAGGCGGAAAGCTCCAGAGTTCCGAGACTCCTTTAAGCACTGGAGCAGAAGGTGAAGCGGTTTAGGAGTAAAAGGACCTATGCCCGGCTTTTATTCAATCCTAATCTCCCCGTCAAAATGCAGGTGGGGAGTTGAGGAAAAACACTCCGAGTCCGCCGACATTAACTTGTTCAACAACTTCAAAAACAGTCTGGGAAGTCTAGGAAAAGGGATCTATACTCGTTTAACGTCCGCCTTCCTCCGCATACATACTCGAGAAAATCTATTGGGGGAGAGTGAAAGCTTTCTCTCTGATAACATCCATCCATCTCCAATTCAGCCCCTAATAAAGCTATCCTCCTCTCCCATCCCGCCACACATTCCGGCGCTTCCTTTTAGTTCCATGGGCTCTCAACAAGGGCTTTACACGGTATAAAAGATAAATCTACTGGCGTTCAGGGAAGTCTACGGGCCCCATTCCTCCAACCAACCCACAATAATATTAAATTTTCATTTAAACCCTTTTAATGGACGCATGGAAGTAAAAGGACATATGATAATAAAAGAATCGTAATTCGGTTTAACTAGAAAAAAAGTGGAGTTTGAGCGAGGTGAAAGGGATAAAAATGTCATTTGCCTCCTCCGTCTTTCATCTTTCACCTGCACTCCTCCAATTAAATTGAAGATCGATAAATAAGGAGAAAGGAGGGGAAAGAGAGAAGGGAGATTTCTAAAGAGCGTTTTCGAGAGGAAAGCCAGGTAAACTCCAGCCATCCTTTTCCCATTCCTCCATTACATTACACAGGGCCGTTCAGGAGGCTGGAAACCCCCTATACATTCGCCTCGAGTCTCTTCAACCTCACTTCCCTCACTCTGCCATTCTTCTACTCTCTTGACTTCCCTCTTTTCAAAGACTGACACGAACTCCGAGGAATCCAAGAAGAAAAAAGGAAGCAAGGAAAGAGTCTAATTCCCTCTGGACTTAGTATTAATTGGATGAACTGAAGACTAATACTATGACCAACTTCGTACTCGCACCTGTGCCGCGATTAGACCCGAGTAACGCCTTTTATTTTCTATCACTAATACTTCTATTTCATTTCATTCTCTTTCACTCTATTCCGATTTTCATTAGCCTCCAGCTAGTTAATTACTATTAATATATTTCTAGATTGCAATTAATTTACATACTATGATTCTTTTTCAAATCACAAGTATTCAAATCTATGTATTAAGCATTCATAAATGTACAATTAAGTATTATTTTGCGATTATATTTATCTTTGAAAATATTTAAAACATTTAATTAAACGTGACTGAATTTGTAGTCTGTAAAAGAGGATATATTTTACAAGTTGATAAATTAGCACGCTCAAACTTCGTCACCCGAAACCCTCATTATATCCTTGTTTTATGAACCAAATTCGGGTATAAATAATATCATATGCAGTTGGCTCACTAAAGTCTCATTCCCAGGCTCATTATGCTCAAAATGATGTGAGGTCGTAATGATGTGGGCGAGGGTGAGGAGACAAGACGCTCTCCAGGCTTTCATCAACTTTTCCTTTCTATAAGTATTGTATGAAAGAAAATTTGGATTCGAGGACCCAGCAGATTGAGGAGCTAAACTGAAGGAATAGTGGGGAAAAGAGACACTTTCCTCAAGTTTCTCTGTAAACCACCATCGGCGAAGAAACTTTCTCGATTTACTTACTCTTTGACAACTTGATAATAAAGTAACATTGAATAGGAATATATGAGCACTGAGGACTGTATGATCAGGTTCACTTCCGGCTACTTTCCCCCTTTATTCAACCCATTCCGCATTTTTAAGTTGACGGATGCACATCAAATTCTTGATGTTCATGATCTTTAGTTTACTTCCCCGTAAGGGAGACATAAAATAGGAGAATAATTCAGTTTCCGCTCAGCCCTTCCGCGAGCCGAAGTAAACGGCTCAATGGATGTATCTGCTTATTTCAAGGTAACAAAACAGGCGAGGCCGAAGGAACAATCCAATAAAATAGATTGTTAAGAAGCAGACTCACTTATCAGCCTTCGCTACACATTCATCCATACAATGCAGGGCATTGTTAAGGAGAGAAACTAGGAGAGAGCAATAAAATTGGGAAAATGCTTATAAAGCTAAATTCCTGATATGAGAGTTGAGATGAGGAAAGCCAAGAGTAATCATAATCAGAATCACACATGTTCTCCCATCTGCCTCATTCAATTCGGGACTTCCTCTTTTCTAATGAGCTCGGACTCGTATCCTTGTAATGAATGGTGGTGCCTGGTGGGATCGGTGAAAAATAACCCGTGACTCTCCCTCCAGCCTCTAATAAGCAAGATAGGTCGCATTCTACACCCAATCGCCATATTGGACATGGAAAATATATTTCCCAAACACCTATTCTCCCGCTCGTACTAAGAGGAAGGGGAAGTTGCCATCATATGGAGTGTCATGCTGTCGTTATCGTTAGTGGACACTCATTCTGCCTGCCTACCTCTCTCCCCATCCAAAACCTCCTAACTCGGTCCCCAGTACATACAAGCCAGTCATGTACAGCGTAGCATATGAGTATATTTTTGTGGATCGTTTGGCCTGACCATCCGATCCCCCAATCGCATTGCTCATGCAGCTTCCAGTGAATATTCCCTCAACTCCCTTCACCAAACGCCTCAATGCATCTCAAGCTACTCCATACATACATAAATATTCAACCTTCATTCTATTCATTTGATCAATGAATAGCTCACATTCACTGACTTAACCAGTATCAAATAATGTAATGAAAATTAAGAGTTAGGTACTTTTATCAGTGTAATTCAATATAAGAGTCGAGGAATTGATCTATCATAAAACTCACAACACCGATTAGCAAAGAATGCGCGGAGATCCTATATTAGCTAGTGGGTCTCTCCACGTGTTTTCTTTGGTATTTATGTTATAAGCATTGAGCATCTGAACGATTCGTCTTCCAAGTTCTGGATGTTGGCGAAGTTGGTTGGGAAGCGAGGAAGAGCTAAGCAGAGCCTCGCCTGGCGCCATGAACATGTCATTGTAAAGTGAAACCCACTTAGTCATTTCATGATTAGCCCTACCTTCGCCAAGATCATCTTCACTCTCGCCTCTCAGCGACCCCACAAATTAATCGACTCAATATTAATCTCATGCGTCTCGTGATGCGAGAGCCTTTTGATTATTTATTTAAGAAGAAACAAAGGAGGAGAGCCGAATTGAGACAAATTTCAGATTCTTCACACGCTTGGAGATGACAAGGAAAAATGCCATTTTGAACTCCACAGGTCGTTGTGGAAAGCACTTTTCCCGATGGATCTTCCTCAAAGAAGGATGAGCATCGAGCATGTAGCTCACTTATTTGGTTATGTATGAGGAAATAGATCTCGTGGTGAAAGCCTTCCGCCTTCCCTTCCGCACGGGAGAAGGAGGCTCAAGTAAGCTAAAAAGCTTCTCTTAGCGAGAAAGGGGAAAATGAATTTAAGAGGTGTGAAAAATTGTTATCCTCTGAGCATACAAGGTAGAGAGACACCTCCACAAATCATACAAAAAAGCATAGGAGTAAATAGGAACCGCAAGGCCTCCATCCATTCCAACCTGCCATCGGAGCTCTCCACTTTCCTCTCCATTTGAATCCCAAATGAGCTTCCCATTGATCCCTCCTCGTAATATAGATTTTAATTCCTAAAAGCTCAAATACTCTAATATTTAAATTCCTAAATGTCTCATTTTCAATAATTGCTAATGGAGAACCCACGAGGGTCCATAACTCTCCCCGCCAATTGGAGAGGATGAGGAGGGAAATGTGGAATCAGCACGGTGGATTTCTCGGTTTTTGCATTGCATCGTAATTTATTGTGGACATTAGTAACCTCTAAGATCCCCGACTTCTTTCCTCCACTCAAACTTTCAACCCTTCTTTTCTTCTCGAGTGCTCCTTAATGTGCCTTTCCTTTTCTTCTCAATCTCCTTTTCAGCTCCCTAACCTTCTTCTTACCTTTAGAGTAAGTTGGGCCGGAGGGGCTCCCATTGAGATCCCTCCTCCTTTCTCCCACCTTCCTCAAAACCTCTTAGGAAGGTAATAAAGGCAATTCGCCTCCAATCCATCCGACCACTCTTCTCAAAGCCTCCTCCCCTGACAAACAGCAATTCTTCATCCGCCTCTCTCCTCATTCCCCCTTCAATCCCTTTCGGCCTCGGAAAACTTTATTCGCATTTAATTGAAGTCAGCTCGACTGAAGTCAGCTGAAGTCTCTCGGAAGTTTAGGATTTGAAAGAAGGGGAAAAATCCGATTACCTAATTGATTACTTTTATTCATGGCATATAGAGGTATAGAAGGTGGAATTTCGCTCCGGTAGGATCATTTCCTTGATGATAAATCGGAAAGTTTAGGAGACAATGAGAGGCAATTTGGCTACAGACAATGAGGTGGACTCACAATAGGTGCTTAGGCACAGAAGGAGAGGAACAATAAACTTAATCCGATCCCGGGTAGAATGTAAAATATACCTCCGGTCTCTGGAGTAGGAGACAGGAGGAGGAGATGTGAGCCAGGACGCCTCGTCCCGAACTGTACTCGGGAAACCATTCAGTCTCAACCGTGCGGCGGTGATTCCTTTCCCCGTTTATTAGCCTGAACGAGGGAGTCAAAAAAGTCACAATGGGTGGACGACGACGACAATGAGGAGAGTCATGAGAAAGGGATTCGCGGAGCCTGCTATTACTCCGACTCCAATAGAACACATGTGAAATGAAAACGAGCTCCCCCAGGACCACCGCACCTGATTAGAAAGAGCAAACGAGAACGGACGCTGGGAATCAAGAGCAATTCATTACCATAGTAGCGATAATTTAACCTAATCGCCCACGTCCCTCTCTTTCAAGCCCTGATTGCCTCATCCGGTCCTATAACTATCTCCGAGTCTCAGAAAAAAGGAGATTAATCATCCACTCCTCTGCTCTATTCATCAATTGTCAATTAAGCATTTATTCGCTTCGCTTCTCTCCTTGCATTCTCCTCCTCAGGCTTCAGTTCTCATAAAATGGCCTCGCGGCGGCTCTGCTCATAATGTGACAAGACAACCGAGCGAGGTGAAGGAACGACTTCCCCAAACGCCCCAACAACTCGGCCCGTGAATTAAGGGAAGTGAGGGAGGGCGATAAGCCCACGTTGTCCTAATAACTTTTCCCCCACCTCTTCGCACCTACATGCACCCAAGCCCCTGAGGGGGAGGAGACTCCCATCCTTTTTCGGCTGACTGACTTGACTCATGTCATGTCGCCGACGCGAAGTTGAAAGATCAAGTTGATAAGAGAAATTTTCTGTTTATCTCCCTCCTCGACGCCGTAAGGAACTTAGGATTCGTAGCGAGAGGCGCAAGGAACTCAATTACAAACCAAATACTCCGCCTGAAAAAATCCTTCAGGGAAAATATTTATTTATAGGTGAAATTGCCTCCGAGTCCTCCTACCGAGACTCCAGCCATTGAAGAAGGAGGCATGAGGGAGCTAGTAAAGGTGAAGGCTATTTATTTCCCAAGGTATTGAGAATAAATTAAGGACTCTGTCGAGGAAGAGATAAGACCTCTACAAATAACCATATACTCCTCCCATATAAGACCAAGCGGAGTCGTGTGTTGGAGCATTTAAGCATAGACGCACTCCCTCAGCTCGAAGTTCAGAGTCGACTGGTAAAATGAAGAACAACAAACAGAAAATATATTTGACTCATAATTAAAGAACGCAGCGAGTTGACGAGGGGTTTTTATGGGATCATTACTCTCTCCTTTCCTCACACCTTCATCATCATCATTCAACCATTTCTCTATTAGGTGAGGAGGAAAACAAATATGAAGCCACTCTATAAATAAATAGAGAATATACTTATGAGCCTTCGATTTGGGAAGAATCGCAAATTCCCTCAGCCAAGGAAGGTTGGACTGGCGGAGATGCGGAGGATTTCCTGTGCCTCTCCTTCAATTTGAGAGCACACATGGTCTGAAAGGAGAGAATGGGAGTAGTCAGGTAGTTTCCCTTGCCAATCCAAAAATAACCAGGGCTGAATACCGGGAGGTGTTCTATTATTCTGTATGGATGTCATTCTCGGCCGGATGACTCGACTTGCACATCTATGAGCTTCTCCAAGGAGGCACCTGTGATTACTCACTCAGTCAGAAGCTCCGAGAGGAGAGCGAGACACTTGGGTTCATTACAGGCATACCTTCAAAGAGTCGGAGAGTGAGCATTCCTTAAGGATAAAAGTTCTATTTATAGCCTCATTTCCCATCCAGCTCAGGAGTCCTCCTCCACTCTGAGGAGAGTTAACCTCCTATTATGCCTCCCAGCCCTTCATATTCCCTCACAATCACCCTTCGTCTTTCGAAAAACTCCGCAGATGAAGAGGAAATGACTTATGCCCACTTCCTCCATTCGACTCAATCCGGGGTGATGGACCAGAGAAGTTGAAAGAGGGCTTCACGAACAAATTGATAACTTCACGCCGAGTCATCAACCTTGCCAACCAAACGGCAATCATATTAAAACGAGCCTAATGACGAGGGAATATTTTGCAATACGAGTCATTTTTTCACTCTGTTTCCACATTGGAGGAGAAACTTGAGAGTTGATAGGGAATGGGCCAAATGACCGCTTAATGGTTATTCCTATATCTATGGGTCATTCTTCCCTTGATGGATTGAAAGGAAAACAGTGAAAGGAGGTCAGTCAACAAAAGCTCCTCAGGAATAAGTCGGGATTAAGTTCCACTTTTCTTTTCATTTCAGGTAAGATTTAGGCGGACGGAGACAAGGCTCGAGAGCCGTATTAACTTAATAAAGCTCTCACAGCATGGCATAACACTTTACCTCTCGTCCCATACCTCTCAAAGTGAGAATGACAAAGTGCACAGATGGAGAACTAATTGGCCGACCTTTCATTTTCATTAATCTTCTTGTCTCTCCTTCCAGAGTCAGCAGATCCTCGGCTGGGTTCGGAGAACTTAAAAATAACGCATGAGAGGAATAAAAGCATTATATTTTCCGAGTGGTGAGAGAGTTGAGTGAGCTATTAAACTCGCCCCCATGAGCCCACTGGATGGGGGAGAGTAATTCATTAATGATGGTTGAGTGTGGTGGAAGCTGGGCGCATGAGGAATCTCCTCGTCATATAATTTAAGCAAGGTACATGGTGAGAAGAGGAGGTTAAATAAATACGAGCCGGCAGAGTGGGATCCGAACCAGCGATGAAACTCTTTCGACGTTAAAAGGTGGATTGATAAGAGAGTGGGTGAAGCCTGCATATGAAATTACCGTCGAGTCGTGATAAGGAAACGAAGTACAATTTTATTTTATTTCCCTTCAAAGATGAATTACTCTAGAGGGATATTGGCAAGGAAGTTCCTCGGAGCTAGGTTGTATCTATAAAATAATGATATTATTAAATGGCAATCGTTCCCCTCACTTACCCTGTCCCCGTCTACCACGGATGAGTCAAGATATTTCGCTGACGACCGCACTAGCGTCTATTATGAGATGATCGCCTTTGGGTGGGCTCAGACTCTTTCGAATTTCTTATTCCATTCGAAGAGCTCACATCTCCGCAGTTACCAAATCACCTTCACACGATCAGCATTTTTAAAACCAGATTTCCTCGCCTTACCTTCCTCGTCCCAGATCCCCTCATGTATTTCATATACAAGGATATGGCCACTTGCTCATCCTCGGATTCAAATAAATTCCTGGCTCATCTCTCATCACATCTCTCAGCACATATCCTCCGCGAATGTCCAAAGGCCACTCCTCGATCAAGCCATATAACCTCACGAGCATACCTTATATTGTACTTTATTCCAACCTCGCCCACCACCATACCTTTCCTATCCGCCTCAATGAACTGGAGAATATATCAAGCATTTGAGACCGACCGTACTTGAATATGAATACCTCAGAAATGGCCCTCACTTTTACCCTTTCTATCTCCCCATCTCGTCAAAATAAGATTCGAGCAAAGGAATCTCAGGAACGGCCAGATTTAAGACATGAGTAATATTTTCAAAGAATTTCCCCAAACCATGCATGAAATTGTGCCCTTATAATATCATTTCTTTAACATAACATTCGAGCCTCAGTCCCATTTTCAAAGAGACTCAATTCCAATACACTTCTCAATTTCGGGGTGGAAAATCTTCCGATTGATGATCCTCCTTCCTCCTTTTCCAAATCTCTCCCATTGAGAATGAATCTTTATATCAAAAGCAATATCTCTTTACAGGGCCCGCTCTCTCCTCCTACCTCCTTTCCACTTTGAGGTTAATGTGCATATTTTCCTTCTCCCACCCTCTCCCACGATTCCCTTGTATCTCTTTTGCATTTATGAATTTCATCTCTTTCATATAGACCTAAGTGAAGTTGAAATCTTGCCAAGGAAATGCTTCCCAAGAAATGTCAATTCGATCGAAGTGCGAGAATGGGTTTGGTGAGGTTGGCCCATCGATCGGAGACATGGCTTCATATTCAATTTAGCGACAGGTGAAAGGGTTCTGAGTACACAAAGGAACACTTGACGCTGAGTGGCTGAGGGGGCGTGGGGCCGTTGAATGGAAGATAACCAGGTGAAAGATAGGAGGGTGGCAGGAAGCCATGATGAGAGAGAATAGGAGAAGGGAAGAGCCAATCGAGGGATGAGCAGCCCACCTGTTCCCAGCAGGTAATCTCCTACCATTCCCTCCTCGCGTACTAAAACTCTTTCCAAGACCTTCCCCCAACTCCGTCAGGATCGTCAGGCGCCATTAAAAATTAATATAATGGGAAACAATAAATAAGTCTTTGTATCCTCGAACAGTGTAAATTATGGGAATTTCTTGACACGTCAGTCCATCAAATTGTTTACCAGATGAAGTTCGAAGCCGTAAAAAATGAAATTACCAAATACAATGTATGTCTGTAATTTTTATGTCTCTTCTATGCTAAATACATTAACCAAGAATCAGTTCGGGATATTAGGGAAGTTAGAAATTCAAAACATTGTCGCTCAGACTCGAGACATATTGTAATTATGTACGTCGCCACAACGTTGTTTCTCACAATATGAAGCGTATCGAATTTAAAAAACGTGAGACGCATCAAATTATGATCTCATAACTTCAAGCCTTAATGCTTAAGATTGAATGTTTTACTTAATGTAATGGAGTTTTTTTTCTCGCATACCTTATGGCATGTATTTAAACTTGAAAGTCTAACAATTTTTGTGGTTATTCGTATCTCCATTTTCTCCATTACAAATATGTTTTTCATCCTTATGCACATGTTGGATTGAATAATACAACAAAATGAATTAAAATGGCTTAAAGAAGCGTGTGGCTCTGACGCTAAGAAATATTGCCATGAGTCTAGTCAGGTCTCTTCTGCAGGCCATGATAAGAGATATATGGGTGGTTCCATTATTTTACCTTCATTTTAACCGCACCGCTGGCGGAAAATGAAAGGAAAAATGAAATGTGAGAATTTATAGGGGCTCAAATCATTCTCTAATTTAATACGAACACAAACTAACTTGAAGGTATTCACATGTTTAGTCAGTATATAAATGAGCTGTATGAATACTCGATCGCATATATCGAGCCTTCGAAGCTCAACCAATATGAATAGGTGATTACGCAAATCCACTGATAAACACGACCGCTTGTTTACTCGCCTCAACACGGGCCGTTGCATGTTCATTACTTTCCTACATATAATATGAATGTGTTTAAACGAAAGGAGTTTACCTTGTTAATCAAGTAATTGTTTAATGGCTATAACTCTCTACATGTTATCAATGCTATTTTAGAATAATTAACAAGATAGTTTGACTTTTGTATTTAATAAGTATTATGTATAACATTACATGAGGAAATAAAATACGAAGAATAGAAGGTATGCGGACTAAATGTGTACATCTCGTGCAATTATTAAAATTAATCACTTACTTTCATTTCGAGTTTGCATTATGTAGTATAAAACGAGTTACGATTGATGTTTCCTCATGTTAAATTAATAGCCATGAATATGAAATGAGGGAGTTGAAAGGGTTCTGGTGAGCGAGGAAGGAAATGTTGAAGTTTGCTCAGGTTGCAAAGGTAGCACAGAAGGAGATGCTCTACCATTGTTCATTGTCTTTTTAAAGAAAGGTGACATCCAGAGGTCGTAATTTATACCACGAATCAGATTCTCCGACGCAATTAATTAGAGTGGAATAAATAAACAAATTATCTCGATAAATCCACACTCCCTTCCCCCTCATTACGATTTACAACTACAAGGATAATTAGTGTTCTAGCTGGTGTAAGCATAAAAATGAGGGCTGGAAATAATGATGGCGCAGTTAATAGATAATGAAGTGATACATGTTTGTGCTTCGTTTAAAAAATAACTAGGAGTGGAGCCATCGAGGTCGAGGAGGGATTAGTCCAAGTCCACTCTTCTCAAGAATGTCCAGGAATGCCCTGAGCCTAAAACAATAAATAGGGAAGAGGTGGGAAGCGGAGTGAAGAGTAAACAGGCAGAGAATCATCTCTGACTGAGGAAATCTGATGGGGTCAATTATTCTGTGTTTTGATGGGGATGGCATAGAGAGAGGTAAAGGCTTAGGAATGGCTTCTCCGCGGCCTGCTGGAGTTTATCAAGCTCTGAATCCAAGTGACACTTTACTCTCCTTATGCGCGGCTTTATACTTTTCCTGGGAAGGAAGAGAGGGTAAAAAAATCTAAACATAAATCCCTTCAAAACTTTGAAACACTTGGAGCCTTCGTGGAGGGAATGGGAGGATGGGAGCGGCTGAGAAGTCATGAAAGATAGTAGTTCTGAGGATGGTGGCCATATAAATAGAGAATCACTGGTTCATAAAACAAAAGCCCTCTTCACTTCATTCACCTCCCAATATTATCTTGACCCTTTGGGAGACCTTTTCCATTCCGCTCATTGGGCTCTCGCTCCAACGGAGAAGCAAAGGGTCAATGGACATATCTGGATGCATGGACGGGGAGAGTAATCAGAAGCTAATCAAGGAGCATGGTCTCCTCCTCGCCTATCTCCAACTTGACGTGACATCCTCTGAAACATATGGGAGCGAAACACTGGGCCCCTGATTACGACTCTCTGGCTCAACTCTTGGATTTCCTCTCACTCACGTCACTTCTTCGCACATGAATGTCACGTCTTACGAATTCAATCATAGCTCTCCCTTCCACGCTGGAGGAAAGGAGGGGAGACCCAAGTTCGCACCTCAGCAGAACAATAACAAATTGTCCAATAAAATCCGGGAAAACTTTCCCACCCGCCCCACATTACATTATGAGCTAGGAGAGACAAGGAGCCAGTAGGGCTCAACCAACTGAGAACCCCAACTCACAAGTCACAAATAAAGAAATAAAAGAAGCGAACATATGGACCCATCCACGGATGCCATTCCATCGCCGCCGTTGATTCCACCTTCCCCCTTCCTCTCGGTCGAGAAGACCTCTTTCTTCGGCGGCCATAGATCTGAATTCCAGGTCTAGGAGTCTCAGACTTCATCATCACTCCTCCTTTCATTATACCTACTTTCCTTAACACTCTCCATGAGTGTTTGACTCTAGTCGAAATAGCCCCTCTCTCACTAAATATCTCCGTCCCTTGTCTCCGACGCCGGTATACCGTAGTGTTCCTCATAAGGCTCCTCGCAAGACTCCTCATATGAACTCATAAGGCTCTTCATAGGAGGGGAAGTCTCTCTCATGATGTGTCTGGAGTCAGCCTTGCCCTCCTCTCCAAGGAGCCTCCAAAGAGCTTCCTTTTTCCACTCATGAACAACAGCTGGGAATAAAAGGCTGCACACGGTAATTTCCTCCTTGGCTCCTTCCAAACGTGTGAAGGAGGGCGAAAAAATGAGGGCCGTCGTTGGGGTGATCCCCGTGTGCCCAAAGGAAGACCATTTCATTTTCACTCCTCCATGTGTGCCTTCCACCTTTCATGCTCACGTTACTCATCATCTCGGGGATCTCGACAGGAAGAGAGAGAGTCAAGTCACTCAGCTAGGATCACGAGGCTCATCCTTCAAGTCCCGCGTCTCACTTTCCCATGAGTCCCTCTCGTCAAGGACCACGGCATGTCACCTCGCGAAGGAATCTCGGCCGAAGCTCTCCCACATTTTCACAAATGACAGCTTCCAGGACCTTCCTTCCTTCCTCCCTTCACAAGCCCAACTGGCTTAAATCAGACCTTCGGCTCACATTTCAGACAAACCTTAATGGACTCATGAGCCTACATCAAACAATTTTTCATTTTCCCTTCCCCATTCATCCTCAAACTTCTCTTTTACATTGGCTAGCCCTAATTACTAATGCCACACACACACCTCCTTGCTTCCAAATAAGTAAATAATTAATTCCCGGAGTTCAAAGATCCCTCGAGAGACTCTTCTACCTATGTAAACAATTTGTCCTCGATTGTCTTTAAATGTAAATCAATTGATGCGAAAATGAATCAATAACCTATGCCTTATGCGGTTGCATTAGACAGTCAATTGCAAAATGCTACGCTGCATTTTATGAGACAAAATAACCAACCACATGGTGATATTGGTTATAATGTACAAAGAGCGATCTCATAATTTGTATATAGCTATACGTATTTGCAATTTGAAAGCCAATTTTAGAATGCAAAATAGCTTGAAGGAAACGCGATATCAATATTGCGATAATATTGTAATATTGCCTTCTAGCCATCAGTACACCTTTTCAAAGAAAAATTAGCATTGGATTCACGTGAAGAGAAAACATTGTGGATAATTTTCCTCTTTCTTCTTCCTACCTTTGTTCTCGGAATTAAAAGTGTATTTATACGAATGTGTTCTGAAGGTATATGGAGGTATCATATTCTAATAAAAGCTTATTCATTCAAAATTTTCTGATATTGCCAAATTGGCTCATGAATCTAATCAAATAATGATAGGAACAGTGTGTACCTCCATAATTTGCCATGTTGAAAATGCAGAGTGACGCAGTATTTTGTATTTTTAGAAATTAATTATAATGCGTGATCAATTACTTTGATCTCCTTCTGTACAACTTGTAGGAATTGATTGAGAGAAGAATGTTCGCGGAACGTCAGACCAATGTTGTGATAATGCATTATTCAAAGACGGAAATCAACCTGTTCTTCATTAGGCAGATGAGAAGTCGTGGAGGGTAATTAAATGATTGAGAATTCGAGGAAAGTCTTTGTGGAGGCAGAGTCTCGAAAGATAAATTATAAGAGACGAGGGAGATAAATCAGGGTAAGTAGGGATGCTCACATGCACATTGGCTCACCTCGCGTATCAAAGCTGGGCAGTGAAGGAAACCATTCATTATACATGGGACGTCAAAGCCGTCGTTTCAATTTCACAGGATTTTTCACCGAAGGAAGAAAGTTAAGAGTAGGGGAACCGCGACCACGAAGAGGAAGGACGAAAATGAAGGAAGAGGTCGACCCGGGTGGCTGAAAATGAGTTTTAAGGGATCTCTGAGAACAGCCGTGGGCTGAGCTGACTTTTACGACTGGTTGGAAATGGCAGGTACCATAAGGTGCTAGAAGACGCCTATGCCATATTGTAAACTCTCACTCACATAAAGTTGCAGGCGGATAGTAGGGACTAGTCCTCTAGGGCCCTCCATTGTTTTAGTCCCTCCTCCCTCCACGTAAATATTTTTTGAGCAACAAAGAGGGGAGCGTAGGGAATCTGGATGGACCTCTTGGAACCATAAACTCATAAATCCACGGAGCCCGAGAGACTTGACCTGAGATTTTAATGGCACAGTGGGCCCTTGGAACCTGGAAGGGCTGGAGCTCGGGTCGCCATACGGGCCATTTGCTCCGAACGGAAGGCGAGCATTGTCGGCCCCCCTTCTACCTCGCAACGAGATTCGGAGGGCCCCGAACAACTGTGTCCCAGTGACGCCTAATCTAATCAGAGAGAGAGAGCTTTCGAGAAGACCTGGGTTCTAAATCTACCCTCATCCAACCCAGGAACACATAGGGAAAACACACATACATAATTCGATTCGGCCGGATCCGATGGATCCATTCACTCTCCTCCTCCGAGTCGGGAAGGGAGTCCACAATTCATGATTTAGATGAGAGTTCTCATGGCTCTGCTTAGCTGCTCCCAAACCATAAACACTTCATCCGTCCCCACGTACTCCCCATTTGAAATGGACGGGAAGGGTATGGAACACAGAAGAGGGATATGTATGATGCATTGATGAGGGGCAGGCGGGGACGGTTGCCCAAATCCCTCCGTGGAAATCTCACAATCGGAAAGCAATTTCCTAACCTGCTCCTAACCTCTGAATCTATGACCATTTCTCTCCTTTATCTTCCAAAGAGGACCCACTAACTTTGATTTCGTGTAGTGGGAGGGATCATAAAAATGATTCTCTTCTCTGAATAAATCTTTTAAAAACACCTTTAGTAGGAGCGAGGAAAAGTACGCCGGCATAGGTGGACACGGAGAGATGCCATTACGGAGGGATCTTCTTCTCAAGACTCATCCTCGAGTTTTCCTGAAGAACTCTTTATGTTGGGAGGAGGCGGCTATATGGGGCATAGGAGCGCGCTGCCGGTGGAGAAACGACGTATGCTAGCACGATTTGAGCGAATCGAATCCTCTGGGAATAACGAAAAAGAAGGAGGAAAGACTCCAAGCTGTTGACTGTAAACTATAACCAACCACTTAATTTTCTACAAAAGTGAGAAGACCCACAAGAGAACCCTTCTTTCATCCCACTATTCATCTCTCCTTCTCTCCCACTTTTCCTAATTCTCCTTCATTTTCACCTTTTCTTCTTAAATTATGGGCCTATTATTCACTCAGTTTTAGCTCCATTCAAATATATTCCCTCCATTGGATCCCCTTTGTTTACATTATGAACACCGGAGTTTTATGAGGTTAATAAATATTTAAACTCATTTTCAGACTAATCAACATTTTTCTTCTCCCATTATCATTCACTTTTCACTAAAGACCTCTATTTTAATTTAATTATCACCATCTTCCTCAAATATTATTTATAACCGTTGACATAAAAATATTTTTTAAACATTTCATGTGGACATGAATGAATTTACAGGTATAGAATGATATAGGTAGTGCTAGATTGCTAGGAATAATAAATTATTTCGTGACCGACAGGTGGAAAATATGAAATTGTGACTATTTAGCACGTTTTAAATCTCTTTGATTTGACCCGAGGGAACTTAACAAGCAATTTTTACTTTTAAGTGTTTTGTGAACGATGCTCGTAATTTTGGCTTATAATCCATACTTAATTACTCATTAATTAAAATCTTTAATTTGTTTGTTATGATTCTCTGTTATTTAAATACCAGAGCCTTTTCTCAGAATTGTCTAATTAATTTATTGCATAACAAGGTATTGCATATTAAAAATGTACAAAAGAACAAAACTTATTAAGTAGGTGTATATTAACTCGTGTGTACGTAATTGACATGAATGAATAAAACTATCGAAGCGATCATTAAAAGTGAGATTAAAAACGTCGAAATGGAAAGTGGAATGGAATCAGAAAAGAGCAATAAAACTTAATGCCATCATTGATTGATTATTGAAAATACCTGGACAATGTTTATGAAAATCATAGAATGAAGATGACAAGGGTCGCTTGACCATCTAACTCTCGAGTATTATATAAACGAAAGATCCGTCAATCGCAACTATTTAAGAACAATTACAGGCAAAAGTGAAAATGAAAAAAGGAAGGATTATTAACCTTTTTTCCGGCGCGGCTTGGCTTGCTTCCTCCGTCCTCTGGCTGCATTTGAAAATGTGGCCTCTGCGGCCGAGTCACTAGAGCTCTCCATGGCGGGTTAGAAAGGCGGTAATTGGGTATTCGGTGTTTTCTGGGAGATCATGATGCCCTGGGATGGTGGGATGGATGGGTGCAGGTGGAGGAGAGCGAGGGACACGTTGAGGGCTCCTCGTGCCGCGGCGGAGACTGAGCTCTGGTCTACCCCTACCTTGCAAGGTATGCAAGCACCCGATCACCTCCTCCTCTGCTCCTGCCTCCCTCGTCCTCCGGATTGAACGCCGAGACTCTCTCCCAACACACCTGCCTTCTACTCTCGGGTCTCCTCGGGTACTTCATAATATTTACTCCGTGATATCGTTGATACAAGGAACAAGCCATGGGTCCATTGGAGCATCAAAACTATTGACGTGGGTGGGTGAACCCTTATTGGTCGTTTTGAGACTAATACCTGTCGACTTTCGTATCCTTTCACACCTCAATGCTAAAATTTTCGTTTACTTCAAGCTCCTCCTACGCATTTCCTCTTGGAGTCCAAGAGTCTTGGACTCTCGTTTTCATAATCCTCGTAATTTCAGGAGCTATTATTGACTCGTTCCTTGTTTGCTCTAATTTGATGAACTTTAGAAATTAGTAAATAGATAGATTTTTTAGGTTCAGAAAAGATAGGTTAGTAAAACTATTCTAAAAATGTTATTTCAAAACCGAGTCTACCTAAGCAAAAATCATTTAATTTATTGACTTATCAAAGCGTTTTTTTTTACATTACATTCATTGTAAAAATAATTATTAAATATCATTGGAGCTTAAAATTTCATTTTGTTGAATACATAGTTTAGATTAAATTCATATAAAAACTTTAAAGAAATAATATTGATAAATTATTGGTTATGGTTTGACTAAAGATTATGCGAAATGTAAGTAGTTGAATTGTATTTATCGTTGTTGATAAAAGATGAATGAGGAATATTTCAAAAAATCTTTCATACATACTCGGATGTATAATATCGTATGATATTATCCTACTTATTCCTTCATTCCTAATCATTAATTCGCTTCATTTGATAGATATTGAATTGATGGCTTAACGCATTTATTTTAATTATTGTCAATTTAAAGTCTTTATTGAAAAATGGAAATGTGGATCTTTCATAATATTATGTACATTACCTATCTACTTATATCATTTTATGCATCATTACAATAGAGAAATAATAAGCTTAATTAATATAAGTAAAAAGATAAACTCGTGTGGGAGTTTGATATTTTGTCAGTTTGTAAGATCGCCTGCATTTTACATGCAGGCGAATTTTTTATTTGACTTTTTTGAACACTCGACTCTTATAAAGGAATCATATTAAAAGAGGGCAATATGAAACATTAAACTTTCGTACACCAAAGTTCTAAATATTTTTGAGATTGTATCAAGCGGGAGTTTCTTTTCTGAAATTACTTGATAAAGATAAACGCAATTCGTGAATTTATATAATAATTATCTTTTTACGTTCATCTTGTGATGACTAATCTATAGAACGAATAATTTTAATTATTCTAAATAGTTATTGAATGATATATCAAAACCATTTTATTCTACGTGTTGGGTGAGTTTCTTTTTCACTATCGTCCGATCTTAGGTATAACAAATATAAATTCCCTTGTTTAAGTTGTATATAATTGGACTATATAGTTAATCTAATGGAGTTGTATTTTAATATCAATAGATTAACACTAGCACATACGAATGCTATTAATATAGTGGCGTATAAATTAAACATGTTTAGAGTATCATTTATGATTCATTATTAATGTTAGTGATAAAATACTAAAATGATAAAATTATGTTTGTGATTGTCTATTGTTCATTACGTTTAACTGAAACAAATCTCCAACTTTAGATTAATATAGGATCTTCCTTTCAATTAGATCTTTTTTAATTTTGCAGTTGGAGAAATGGAAGGACAAAAAGAAAAACCAAAAAAGAAATCAATCAAGCGTGTTCATCAACAGGCAAGAAATATTGATTCTCTTATGATTAATTTATATAATTTTTGTTTAATTTTATTAAATAAATTTATTTTAAAATAATTTTTAATTTATTTACAGGTTGCAATTTTAGAAGGACCAATACCTTTGCCTCCTTCACTTGAAGAATTGGGAATTCCGATACATGTGTCAGAAAATGTCATTCCCGATTCTCCAAAAATTGAATCTTCCAATGAAGTCGTGGTCGAAGAAGTAGCATTTGATTTAAATTCTCAATTTGAAGAATCATGCGAGGTCTCTTCGACAAATCAATGTCTTCCCAATGAACCAACTCTTCAATCTGACCTTGTTGGAGAGGAAATCAACCACGAAATCATCTCTCATAATCGAATTTTAGAAAATGAAATATTAGAACCTGGCGTCGAATTAGAACCTTGTGAGGAAGCATTGGTATTTGATCAAATCAAATGGCCTTCAGCTTCGGCTCCACTTTCAACTAGTGAAAGCCACGAGTTTTATAGTGTAGTTCAATCAAAATCAGAATTTGCAAATATTTTAGAAACAAATAGGAATATTTTAAACGTACTTCTAGAAGAAGAATCAGAATTACAGGTGAATCCAAAAGAACGCCCAATTTCTCCCAATACCCAAATAAAATCCCTCTACAGCAATTTATTACTTGAACGGAACGAAGAAAAAATTGGGGAATTCTTAGCGTCGCTTAAAGAATTGTCTTTCAATGGTTTTGAACTTTACGAACTTCTATGTAATTACTTGAGAGCTTGCAATCAGTTGATCGCTTCTGAAAAGTCAAAGTCCAAACTCTTTACTCTTTTCACCGAAGATGAAAAGAATATTTGGACCATGCAAATGTCAACACTTACGCAAAATGCCACTTGTGATGACAAAAATTATGTGGTTGCGACTCAAAACATACACACTGCCATTTTTAACAAGGACATTTTCACTAACCTCACCCGAACCTTGTCTGAAATTCGAGAACTAGTCAAAGATTCATTTTCCCTTTTTACTTATTCAGTTCAATTGAGCAAGAATCAAATTGATCACTTCTTTTTTAAATCCTTTACTAATATAAACTTACAGACTTTTCAAGTCCAATCATACGCGTCCAATTATCCGAATCGAGAAATCCAGGATTGTGCAGCTCTGCTTAGAAATTGCATTTCCACGCTCTTTTCCTTTATTAGAAAGTCTGAATTGAGTCATACGAGATTTCTTGAAGATTGCAAGGACTGGCTAAAAAAGTCAGTTAGCCTTCTACTGAGAATTGCGAAAATTGACGATCATATTTTTATTCTCAATCACATAATTCGATGTCCTCAAGGCTCAATTGCCAAGTGGGCATCTTGTCTTCTCCAAATCCCCACAATCCAGCCGTGTATTGACGAATATTCATTTGGGAATTTGCACTTGGATTATGCACTTGCTTTCCTCGAT
>VJMY01000736.1:0-34767 GCA_009869795.1 Neelides sp. FZ-2019
ATTCTCTTTTCTTCACCCAGCTCGCAGCGTATTGTAGCGTACAGTCGAATAGTCGTTCCGCGACTTGCACACGAAAACGTTCCCTGGTTAGTTAATTATGGTTAATTACGTTAATTTTTGCTTAATTATTTAATGGCTTATTTAATACATGTATGGCTTATTTAAAAAGACGGGATTCAACTTTCCCCGCTGAGAAAATACAACCAAGCAGAGTTTTACAATGGGAACATTTCTGAAATCGCCATGGGCGACGTTGGGTACATTTACATTCCTGACAAATGCAACCACAAACGTTGTTTGCTCAATTTCTTCTTTCATGGATGCAACGAATACCCGTATGATTTTTGTAAAATATCTCATTAAATCAAATGAATTCATTTGTATTTAAAAGATTATATATATTTATTCAATTGTAATTTTAATTTTAGCCCTGCTGCCGCTGAAATTATGATTCGGAATAGCGGGTTTTTGGAAATTGCGGAACTCAGTAACGTCATCGTTGTTTTTCCTTTGGCATCTTTGCTTCCGACGAATAATGGCGGATGTTGGGATTTCTTTTCTTACACGGGAGATAATTTTGGTAAAATCTCATGTTAAATTAAATTAATTTGAAATTAATTTAATTAATTAAAAATTGTTTTATTAATTTTAATTAATATATAGTTTTTAATTATGAATGATGAAATTAAAGGATAATTTATGATTTTATTATGTTTTCAGCAACAAAGAACGGCGCCCAAATACAAGTGGCATATCAAATTTATCAACGAATTGTTCGAGGATCAAAAACAATCTTTTAATTACGTCAAGTGCAAATCGTTTTTCAATTACAAAATTAAATTCGAAAAAATCTTGCCAAATAAAAATAAACATGAAGGGTTAATTAACATTTTAACTTTTACATTAAAGCACTTTTCTCACAAATTAAGGAAGTTTTAACTTAGAAAGTAATTCCAAAGAAAATAAATTGTATTCATCAATTATTATAATTATTAGACTATGTTAATAATTATAAATCATACAAATATTTACAAAAAAAACAGAGATTCATCATCATTTCATCACAATAAAAACATCACACAATTGCTACATCTATAATATATTATTTATCTTAACCTATAAAATTGAGTAAAAATGACACTTTTTCAAACACAAAAATGAGTAATTTGCAATTTTGCCCAAATTCGCGCTTAATTGTTAATTAAAAATCTTAATTAAAAATATAAACATAATAAACAAATTTCACATTTCGAGTCAACATTTTATTTAAAAACTATTAAATCACAAATAAAATATAATTCACAATTTGTTCACTATAATAAGCATTTTTATTTGTGTAAATTGCAATTTTAAAATTAAATAGTTTCTTTTATTAATTTGAATATTTAAATACCCTTATTTAAATAATATAAAATAACATTTTTAAGCAAATAAAAAGTAAAATAATAATTATTATTCAACTTACATAATATTACAAAATATATAAGTTAACTACAATAATTACCATTTAGCTAATGATTAATTTAGCTTAATAATTCAACTAAATATTTAATTTAATATTTAAATTAGGTAATAATTACAAAATGTATTATACTTACCTAATAGTTCAATAGCTATGTTAATTTAATAGTTTAAACGGATTTTCCATTTTTGTCTTCAATTTCAAAATAATTATTCTCCGCGTCCTCGACGTTCCTCTCAGCCTCCGCGATGATGTTAGCTGCGAAGGAATCCCGCTCATTCTCATCCCCCTCCGAGCCAATTCGAAACTTCTCGGAAATATCCCCATAAATGGACTCGACTCTTTTCTCGCTCACCACGCTCTCGTCCTCGTCCCCCGCGCCAAATCCAAATCCCCTGTTGATTTCCCCGCCGCTGGTCCTTCGCTTAAAAGTTCCGTCCATCTCATCAGGATTTCCGCCACTTTTAAAACTCACCGTTGTCCCAGCAGCCGTGGCTTTCAAATTCTTCGCAAATCTCTCCGCCTTGTTTTGCTTCTTACAACAATTATTGGAATACACGAAACTCAAAAACACTGGGATGATGAAAAGTGCATGGAGCGTGGCAAAGAGAATCACCAAGGAAACCACGATTAAGAAAGTCCTAAAGATGTACGAGTCGACAAAGAAGAGCGCAACGACGCCAATAAAAGTGGAAATTGCCCCTTGGAGAATTGGCAAGCCAAGTAGATACAAAGCGCGGCGAATCCGATCTTCGAAATCTTCCTCTTCTGAGCTCACAAAAGCGTACGTGATGTGAGCGGAGAAATCGACCGAGAAGCCGATGCACATCAAGAGACAAATGATGGAAATTAAATCCAAGCTTATTCCCAATAAACTCATAAAACCCAAAACGCCATATTCGATCGACACGATTGAGAAGAAAATCCAGAGCGCGCACATCAAATTCGGGATGAACAACACGGCGATCAACATGACAATAATTGCCGCGACGGAGACGAGCTGGATGGCCATTGACCTCACCATGATGTACTGGTCAATGAACCTGAACCAAGGGTGAAAGATCGTGACCTCGAGGCCGTTTTCCTTTTCTTTTTCCACGACCCGACGGAGTTCGATGATGAGTTCTTTTTCGTCAAAGGAGTTGTTCAGGTTTGTGCTTTGGAGGATTACCCGCGTGGCTTGGATGAAAGTCTCGTTCTTGACGGGATCGAAGCCGAAGTTGATGTCGAGGTTGAGCGGGACGTTTGGATTGTAGTATTGTGTCTGGAAGAGGGAGATGAACTTGGGTTCGGTGGAAATGTCGTAGTCGACCGATTCGGTTTCTTCGATCGGCCCGGTGTCGTAGTAGGGATTTTCCACGACATCGGAGTCCGAGGAGTTGGCGTAGAGTTCTTGGTTGGATTTGGCCCATTTGAGGTAGGAGTCGATCAAATTGTTGCTGAACTCCCCGGTCACGTGGTTCACGCTCGTGAGCTTCTGGATCATTTGGGTCAGCTTGAGTTGGACGGAAGGGTCGGAGTAGTTCAAACGGTTCGTTATCAAAATCTGGAAAATTTAATTAAAAACTTATTAATTTAACTGTGTAACTAAACTCTAGTTAAAAATTTAACAGTAATTTAATTGTTTATGGATTAATACATATATTGATATTGATAACATTTTAACGAAGGTTTTTGGCAATTTTGATACTAAATTTGTGTATAGTTCTAAGGTTGATTAAATAAGAAAAGTTAAATCACCTGAGCTCTGTAAGGATATACTTTAAAATATTGCAAATCCTTTTCTATGAATTTGTACATGTATGAATCAGTCCTGGCGAGTCTCTCAACCCGAAGTCCTTCGTCCACACCCGAAACTCCATAAGTTGCCACGCCCAAATAGGCAATGAAGGCCACGACAACGAGCATTTTCACTATTGTATTGGAAATGAAAGTCGCGAAAGGCCCGCCGAAAAAGGTCATCATGAAATGTTCGGATTTGTCTTTCGGATTGTCGGGGTCTTCAGGGTTCAAGCCGCCAGTGAAGAAAATTCGGTACAAGAAACTATGTTCACCTGAAAAAATTAATATTACTTAATTATAATTTAATATTTTATAAATAATTATAATTAAGTTATGAAATAGAGTAATTGTAATAAATTAGCCAATAAATTTAACTAATTAATTGTTTAATTAATTACAATACTTTTAATTGTTATTAAAAATACCCTTTTTAATTTTCGACTTTGGAGTAGAAGTTTTCCACCAAAATGTGGAATGTCTATTTTCCGCCTCGTGGTATCCGCTGATGGCCATGGCGCCACCGAAGAAAAATAAATGACAAATATAGATGAAGAGGACGGAGGTGCCTGCGTAGGCGGAGAAGATCTGAACACTCGGGATCGGCGTCACAATCCCCACGTAGAAGCTCAACATGTCAGTCAGCGTCGTGATGGTGATAGAAACCGAGGCTTCTGCGTACGTCTCGGCCAAACGCTTCTTCACGGTGTCTTTCACGGACGTTTGGCGCCAAGCCGCAATCATCACAAAAGTATCGTCAACTCCGATACCTTCATTTTTTTTAAAAAAGGCAGTAATTAAATTTAAAAAATGTTCATAAAACTTCAATTTACAATTTAATTAATTATACGATTATACACTTTAAAAGTACAATTTACAATGCAATTTAAAATATAATTTAAAAGGAGCATTTAATCAATTGATTACTATTTATCAATAATTTCATGGTTAATTATTTTAATTTCATGGTTAACCAAGGAAATTACCTAAACAGATGAAAGGAACGGCCAAATTCATGCCGATGAATTTGACCCCAAGGAAACACAGGGCCCCCATAGCAGCCAAACTTCCCAAATTGGCGGAAATAATTCCAACGAATCCCAGCCACGGCTTTGACCTAACCGAGTCAGAGACCATGGTGGTGATGACCGTGAAAGCGCACATCATCAGCACAGTTCCCCCGAGCAGCGGAATCACCCCAAACACATTACGATCAGACTCAACGGCAAAGGAAGAATACGTCAATTTGAACACTTTAATGTGTTCCCAGGAATCCTTGCTAATCAGTTCGTCAATCACCGTTTCTTCCCAAATTCTCCCGCTGAAAATTCAAATTTCAATTCTTATATTCAATTTAATTTAATTCGCAGCGTTTAACAATAAAATATTTAATTGTTTATTCGCAATATTTAGCTATGTATTGCGGTATTTAACTTTTTATTTGGAATATTTGACTATTTATTTGCGAAATTTAACTGGAAGTTTATAAATTAGCGGTTTTTTTTTAACTATTTGTTTGCGGAATTTAACAACAAGTTTAATTATTCGAGGCTTATTCGCAATATTTAACTAGAAACGTTACAATTTGAAAGCAGGTTTTAGTCTAACCGGGTTAATTAAGATTAATTTAACTTACATTTCCTCGTGTTGACTATTATCTGCAGAAATGAAGTAATTGAGCAAAACGGCTTTGATGCTCGTGATGGTCATTTGCTCGTCATAGGAAATCCCGCCGAAGAAATGGGGGATGGAAACGGTGTTGAAAGTAGTTGGGTTGAACCAGGCAGGATAGGAAATCCGCATCTTCTTGCTCTCGATCTGCCCAATGAATTCCCCGAAACCCAAAGGGAGATTTTCAAAACACTCGCCCTTCCAATTGGCGCAAATGTCCGTGTATTTGTAAGTGAGCCCGCCATATTTCAAAGTCGTGTTCAACACGATTTCGTTTACTTGAGCAATTTCCTTGTAAACGTCGCTTCTCAAAACGCTCCCGTCGTCTTTCGCTTCTATTATGATCCTAAACAAATTAAAGAAATAATTAATTTTTAATTTAATTAAACTTAAATTAAGATTATAATAAAAATTAAATACTACTAATTGTAATCTAGCAAAAATTAAAGCTGATATTAAAAAATTTCTAATAATCAAAATAGCGCGCCTTTCCAATATTAAATGAGCTAAAAACGTGAATCGTAGTTTTATGTGTTGTTAGCGAGGAGACGTGATTGAGTGATTGAATGATTTGTGTAAAAAATGTAAGCGGAAAGAGTGAAAGTCGTATAAGTAAATGGTTAGTTAAACTCGATCATTCCTCAACCAGAAATACTCCCAATTCTTTTCTCATTAAGCTTCACATTCTCAATCTGAGCAAGTGGATAAGCAAAAGTGCAAGTGAGAACTCGTTCAAACTTTCCTATACGCTCCTGCATAAAATTCCTGTTAAATGAGAAAAACTGGGGATTTTATAGGCCACTCGTGCACTCAACTTCCACAATTATTTTATTTATTTAGCTCTAAGAATTGTTTATCTTTTGTACAACTTTACTTCATTTTACATTTTTACTAAAATTGGCTGTAAAGTATATCGTTTTATTGTCAAAAACAGCAATATTTATGAGCCTTATATCATAATATAAATAAGTAAGATTTATTATAGTATAGTTAGTATTTTGGTATTTTATGTCTAACCATAAATTAAATGCTTCAAAGCCTAATTATTAAATTATTACCTAATAAATTAAAACTAAAAGTGAATTTTAATTGAGTTTTAAAGATAAATAAGATTAAATTCAAATTAAGGAATGACTAAGGTGAAAAGTGAAAAGTAGCTTATGAGCTGAAAAGACATTAAGAAATCCCAATTGGTAAAAAATTCGAATCCTCAACATAGGATTTTTTGCTGGTCCAATGGAGTTCCCTCCATTTGTCACTGTCATAAGTAAATTCCCGTTAAGAGACGCGTCATCGGACAAGAGTTCAAAGCGAGTGCAGAATGCACGTCAGCTTCAACGTCGCTCAGGATTTCCACCGGACAGAACCACAGAATGGTTTATTAGGCAGGTAAGGAGCCAAAAGCATATACCGAAGCATAACTATTCGTAATAAAAAGCAAGCTATATGAGAAATATAAGAATTATAATAGAAACTGTTTATTAGAACTAACACACCGTATAAATTCAAATATAGGTCCGCTTCGTTTAGTGGTCCCCCCAAAAAAACAAAATTTTTGCATACAGTGGCCCACCTCTAATAGCGACCCAGGGGCTACTATTAGAATATAGGATCGAAAGCTCAAGGCAATCTTGAAGCATTGAAATCTAATATTGAGCTTAAACTTTCGTTCAAAAAGCGCTCTTTTTTGGAAGATATTAAACTTATTTTAAACTTATCTCGTGTAATACGGTATAATCCTGTTCAAAATGCCAATATCGCCTATAAATTTATTCACTTTATTAATCATTCAAAATTTTAGTTTTATATAGTGGTCCGCTTCTAATAGTAGCCAGCTTCAAATAATAGCCCCCCTTGAGCTTCATTTTTCATATTGTGGCCCAGGGTCACTATAGAATTTATACGGTATACTACTTCTGAATATCAAAATAATATAAAAGCAAGTTTATTAACACGTGATTTACCTATAATTTGATACAGGTAGACTAAAAATGCCAAATTGAATTTGACATTGTGACTGACAATTTTACAAAGGGAATTTTTATATCCCGAATTTTATAGAACTCTACGCTGCAGTACATAGTATTAGAATAGAGGCTATATAATATGCTATTATAGCATTATCAGTATTATATTATATTATATGGAAGCTCCCATGGACTTCCCATGACATTATAGAGACATCATACGTGGAAATGAATCTTCTTTTTACAATCCGTAATTACCTATGTGCCAAGACATAAGACCGAGAGTGGAAAATAATTTGGCAAAAAATTGTTCAGTTAGCTCAAAAAATCATTTCTGTGCCTTGAAAGGATTTGGATGATGCGAAAAGTCGTGCACGTCTGGGAATCTTAATAGATCTTCCGCCAGAATATTCCATTCGCCATAATGCATAACAAAAAATATGTGCTCTTTTAACAGTAAACATTCAAGCTAACTAACTAACAATAAGACTATGTACATAGTTAATAACAATACCTTAGCTAAAACTCAAGATAAACATAAGCAAGTGATGTAAGGCGAAAAGGAAAAAAGTACTGAGCACCGGATGGAACATGAGAAAGGAGAACTTCCTCAAACCATAACATTGAAGTTGAAATGCTAAATACAAATTTCCAAAATCCTCAAATGAAGAAATGGAGGAAGTTTGATGGGAATTGGCGAGGAATTCGTAAACAGAGGTTGAGGTCGAGTGTGTGTGTAAACCTTAACGAAAGTTATTATATCAACGCGTCTATATGAATTTAAATATTTAAACAACATTTAAACATCAAGTTAATATAAAGTTAAATTAACAAAATTCTTGAGAATTTAGAAAATATAAGAGGAAATTAAATCAACTTGAACTCCATTTGTTAAAATAAATAAAAATTAAAAAAAAGGAAAATTAAAATCTTCAAAAACAGTTCACTTGCTGTGCCGTGCTTATAAATCGAAAATCCTTGAGAATTATCTCGATCTTTCAAAACTAATCAAATTCCAGCTAGTTAAATTTGAAATTAAATTAGGTTAGCAATTAAAACAAATAAATTTATAAATATATTTTTAGTTTTAATAAAATCCTCAATTCCTCAATTGGCACGAGTCCAATTGGAATACGCGAATTCTCAAGAATCCTCAATAAGAAACACCTTAAAGATTCAATCCTCCAATACATTTACATTCACCTTACATTCTTCTCATACAGCGAGTCATAAAAAGTTAATGAATATTCAATTCAATGACATTGTCCGACCAATCTAACAAAAAAAGGATGTTTGGAAAAGATCATTCAAGTGTAATAAACGTCTAACCAATAAAACGTACTTGTTAATAAGGAGATAGCTGTCGTATGAAGTCGCGACTATTTGACTCATTATATAATACCCATTAGATAATTTAAATAATTGAATAAATTTAATGGCTAAAAGTCAGCATCATAATATTTGACCAGGAGCATTATATCTAACTATAGTAATTAACTAATTAATATATAAGCATCTAACTATTACAAAAGTAAAATAAATATTATATGAAAAGTTATATAACTATGTATTTAGCATATTGAGTTTAATACAAAGGTATAATAACTAAGAAAAGTAATGTAGATGTGATTATTTTATAAAAGTGCTATTGTAGCATGGGCCAAAACCAGTGAGTGTTTAACATGGAAAAATGGCGAATGATTTGATGGCCAACGAGTCTTTGATTAGTTCAATGAACAATCTCTTGAGTTCTCATTGAGGAATGGCAAAGGTGAGTTCGAGAACTTTTCATTGCTTTCCTATGTGAGTCAAGAGGGAATTTTCCTAATTGGCGATGTGGGTTACCTTGCGAATCTCCCGATGGTCGTGAGACGCGACGGGTCAAAGGATCCGTTTGAGCGCGGCGGGAAAAACCGCTCGGCCATCGCCCGCTCGTGGATGCTCGGGCCATTGTTGGGCGTGTAGAGGAACTCAATGTCGTTGGAGTAGTCGTAGAAGAACACGCCAGAGATCAAGGGAATCGTGATCACCAGACACGTGATTACGTACAGACTCGGACACTCCGCGATTTTACCGCCGAGGAGGTAAAAAACCCGGGTGAGCACCCGGTTCACAAACCCTTTGCCCTCAATACGGTTGATCTCCTTCCGTGTCTCCTCGTCCGGTTCAAGGCATTTTAAAAACATCCTATTTACAAACAATTAAAATACAATTAAACCACATTTTAATACAATTCTAATTTAGCTATTCTAATTAAAAATACAATCGTCTGACTAACCTAACCTAGCTAAAGCATATAACTTTAACTATTAATTATATTAATTTAACTCTTACACTTAACATTTAACTTAACTTTACCTAACATTTAAAATGTAATATCACGTGATTATTAAGTTAATTTTCAAATTACTGCATTTATAATAACTGATTGATTAATTTTAAAAATCCAGGGAAAATCCAAATAGTTGGATTGAACATGAAAGCTCAAAGCTTTCATTGAAAATTATATCTATTATATAGACTTGATTCTTATACTTTTGTTTAATGTTTGTTTCCTACATGAATCCCAATTAAGTTGTTTATTAATGATAATTATAGTTTATAATTAAGGTTAAAATCATTTTCCTCTGTATTTCCCAATGATTAAAGTCAAGCAGTCAAGCACACATTTTAATATTCCGTGATCATGATCCTTTTTTAATGTTAGGAATTAATCAAAACAATAAAAATACAAGTAAATATTCATGAATCATTGAGTGAGTCGAATGTAATTGTGATAGTTTTTCCATTTGCTCTTCTTGATCATCGCCAAGATCCCCAAGAAGGCAATTTATTAAAAGTGGACGCAACTCGTTTTAAAATCAAGTTGTTCGCGATTCTTTAACTCCCCCGCCTTGAACGAATAACCAAAAACTCGAAACTTTCCACTTTGACAAACGTTTCTCATTCTCGCCTTGCTTAAAGTATGTTAGGATTCATGTCTTAAATTCACATTCAACTCAGCACATTTCTTCAATCAATTAATAATCAAAAAAATAAATTAATATCTAAATTAATAAATGAATATATCTTACTTAATCGATTAAATCAATGTGATTTTCTTTTCATGAAATCATCTCAATTTTACTCCAAATTTAATATTTAAATTAAACTAACTAATAGTTAACAATTCTTAGATTACTTGTTGCTATTATAGCATAAGGGATCATTCTCATTTTTCCTTCTTCGGTCAGTATTTGAACTAACAATAATCTTTATTAAGATAAATAATCTAATATATTAAGTGAATATTTATTAACGTTAATAAAAATGAAATATTGAAATTCTTTACTTTCAATGAAGATCTTCTTAATTTGGATGGTCAAAATGATTTACGTGGGATTCTGCATGTCCAAACAAACACAAGCACAATCACCAACAAAACAATTGGAGATTAAAAAACTTTTAGTTTTTCTCCAGGAATTTTTTCAATTAAATAATCAATCAATTGAACAATCAATCAATCAAACCAATCACTTATCCTATCACTTTACTTATTCCTAGTAAATGTAATTAATAGTTAAGTAAATGATATGTAAAACTATAAGAGTATTCCTGTAGGAGCGTCGTAGTGTTTCGAAGCATTGAACTTGACGTTCCTTCCACGACTCCTCCACGCAACTTGTTCTCCAACCCCAAACTCCCAAGGGTTCTTTCAAGAATCAACTGAACTGTGCAAAATCCCCCACAAAACCTCCCAGGGACTAAAAACTCCTTCAATGCAAAACACCCCTTGAATGCAAAATGCAAATACATTATACGGCTACGCCAAACCAACTCTACCTAATAAACCATACCTGTATATCTTTTACGTTATCTCCTTACCTTACATTGTAAAAAGTAACAACATAAGCTTATATACAGCAACAGCTTTGGTCAATAATGTTTATATTCCTTCTTCTCCTATATACACTATACACTCAAATACTTGGAATTGAATGTTGAATTGAATGGAAAAGTAAAACAATGGTGTCTCATAAGGGGAATTTGCAAAACCCTTTGCGTCTCAATTTGTGCTATTTTCCTTGTTAAAGAAAACCTTGCCAATCCTCCTTCCACTAATACGTATGTCTTGTAATTAAAATCTCTTGGATTTTCCCCGTTCATCAAATTCTTCCTTCCCAAGAATGCTTTTTATACTTCACAAATTAATAATTCTGACTTCATACTCGCCATATACATCATAGATCATAGGGCTAAAAGATATGAGAAATAAAGTTGGATTTATTTCATACACGTCCGGGTCAATTAGCTAAATTTGACCAAACAAATTCCCCAAATGCAATTTCCACATTGAACAACTAGAACAATAAATAAGAAATTACAAAGTATGCGAATTTAAAACTCTACTCTAGTTGAGTTTATACAAACTCGCATATCTTCCCACCCATTTGCAATCATCATCATCATTGACTCCTTTATTTTCTATTGGAAATTAAGGAATTCTGCAACTCCCAATTGAACTGAACAATAAGATCAATTGTTCTTTTTGCTTATAATAGTTCATAATGAACTTTGCGCCGTTAAAGCTTTCCTGTATGTATGCATTTTGAATGAGTTTGAATGAATGTAAACGAATTGCAGTTACAATGACACAATAGGTCAAAAAAAGTCAAAATGAGTCAAAAGAGCTAAATGAACAGAAAAAGTCAAAATGAATGAAAATCTCGGAATGAATAGAAAAAGTAAAAAAAAATGAAGTTAAATGAGTCTCCAAAAGTTCTAAAGTACGGAATTGTAAGAAAAGAGAAGCGTCAAGTTCAATTCCATGATTAAATTAGACAATGACGACAATGAGGGGAATGAGACGTTGTTGGGAAGAGAAGTTGACCTACATTGAATTCACTCAATCTCAATGGAATCTCCTTTAAACTCCATATAAATTAAGTGAAGTCAATAAAATAAAGAGTCAAAGTCAAAAGACTCGCATGGGATTCACATGTTAGGAATCCACAAAACAGAAATACAAGGAGATTTGAATGGAAAGAGAAAATCTCACTTGCCTTTTAATCAATTCCTCTTTTCATTCGCTCGACTTCCCAATTGACACTTTCCTATCAATTTCAAATGAATGAAACTTATTATATGAGCTACTATATGCATTTAAAAATATTATATGCTTTATTATCTTTAGAATTCTCCCATATGAATATCCTAAATATTGTATATCGTAATCTTAAATATGTATTATAAGAATATATGAATTTTCTATTTATGAATGACTAAATAAATACTATTTACGTTTATGAATCTTCTTAATGAATGACTCCTTATGCAGTTTCGTCTTAATGTTTGAAGGTTAGTACACATGAGATTTGTTAGGAATCTTACATAGAATATGAAAATAAACGCGAAGGGCAAGTTTGTGATCTCTTCTTATTAAGCTCAACATTTTGTTTCCCTTATTTTATCTCTTTATGTTCCTTAATTCCTTACCATGTTTACATAATGGGCCATTAGAAATTCCATTGTCCATTTTCATTCTTCTCTTCGCTATATCAAATCTTACATGAACAAACTAGCAAAGAAAAATAATATTTAATTGTAATTGTAAGTACATTGTGATCCTTTATAGGAACTTATTAATGGAAGTTAAACTAAAGTTTAAAGACAAAAAGTCTAATCGCAAAAAGGTATATAAATAATGAGAAACGGATATGACATAAATATATATACCATACATTATTAAATAAGAGTATTATATTATCATGTATTGAATATTTATAAGTAGAATCAGCACAATATTATTCTAATATATTATAGGATAATATTAGGTATAATGTATAGAGTTATATTAGGATTTTTTGATGAAGTTGTTGAGCTTTAGTGTTGAAATAAAAGGAAATGTGTGAGATTTTGTTCTCTACATGGTCTGAAGAGTCTCAACGTTCCTCAACCAGAAAACATTTAGCTTTTCAATTGTCCCTTGGACTTTATGAGTTAAATGTGTGGTTAAATGGTTAAATGCAATTACAATGGCTGAACAACATGGGAGATTGTTTGGAGCTTGAAAACCCAAGTGTGCATGAGATCCCATCCGAGTGCGTGATCTTGTTAATTAAATAGGGGAATTATGACTTTTTACACCTTGGACTTTAACAGGGTTATTTTATTAATTGGGTTTCCTCCACTTTTTAAATTTTACCATAAAGAACGTTTTCTCATCTTGGTGTTAATATTACAATTCTAATGTATAGTTGTATTTATACAATTGCATAAACTAAATTATTTTTCATACTTTTTACATTTTTGCAAACAAAAGGTAAACTTTAATTATTTCCCCAAACTCCCATTTGAACTCATTAAATAGTTTTTCTTTAACTTGATAGTTTAACTTAAATTGGGCTTGATAAACCTTTATTGTTAGGTCAATTAAACTAATTTGGTTCAACTTTGATAATTTTAACATAATGTAAAAAATGATGAAATATAAATAGGTAATGTCAACTAATTTTAAATATGTAAAAAGTTTAACAATATTGTAATTGTAACTATTCTTATTAATGTAATTTTTTTTCTTTTTATTACCCCGTACAATATTTCATATAAAGTTAATTAGAAAAACATACTTAGTATGCATTGCGTTTTGTATGTTTTATTAATTACCGGTAGTATGTACATATGTCTTATAATTGGTTTGAGTTTCCTTAATAAATTTAAGATTTGAATTATGCAAATGAGAGACAAATTGGCCAATTCAACATTGCACGCTTGGGTTTTTCTATAAGAAAAAGTACGAAATAAATTGGCTTAATAATTTGCCAACAAATAGAGTGAAGTATCAAACATGATCAAAGGCGAGTTTATCTTTTTCTCCTCTTTCTTATTTCTCTCTAATTGTACATACTAATAAGTTGTCTAACTTTATAGCTACAACACATACTATATATTATTTTATAAGCTATATATTGCACCTACTGGTATATATTATATGCAATAAAGAAAAAGATGGTTAGATGAAGATAACAAACATCACCAGGCAAATCAGCAGCTCACAGACTTTCATGTAATTGAGCAAATGCAACTCATTAAAAGCTCCTATTTACTTTTACACATCAACATTCCTATCTTGATTTCTTGGAGAATTCTATGCAATGTGTAGTTCACTAAAAGGAATTCTTACAAGAATTTATGGGATTTAGTAGATTGCATTATTTACGATTATGATTAAACAAACTTGTGAGTTTAGAGATCGTATTATTAGTGCATACGCATTTAATTTATGTAGACTTGATATGCGTGTGCATTATTAGGTAATTGCCAATTGCGTACCTATATGAAAAATATCTGATACTGAAATAGATCATTTTAAAATTTAAATTGTGCTATACCTAATGCAGAGTTTTAGACTTTTATATTATTATAATTACTAGTATTTATTTGAACTCATGACATTCGCATATTTACTATTTGAATAGTATTGGAATTGGGTTTTCAAATATCCACGCGTAATCAAGAAGCTTTCAAGTCATATGATGTCAATTAAATGACACTTGACGGAATTATTACGTAATTAACCATCATTTCGCTCTACTTGAAATAAATTAAAAGGAGAAAAAACCAGAAAGGAAAAAAGTTAAATAAATAATCCTTGAAACTTGACAATTTGCGACTCGCATTTCCTTTTCGTCATTTCTACCCCTCAAATGGGTTTAAACTTTTAAACAATTAATAACCAAGTCTCGCTCTTTAATAAATACTTTTACACTTTTAACTCAAATGAATGAGAAAAATTCACAAGTTCAATTAAGAATAATTAAATGTTATTCATAAAACCATCTGGATTCAATTTCTTGTATTTAACTTAATGTTAATTTAATAAAATACAATAATTATTATAATGTAAGTAATTAGGTATAACACTTAATATCGGAATTTTGAGATTTAAGAATTTTGCCATATTTTGAGTAAATGTTTAAGAGCTGAATGAAAAAGTGTTCGGCGTGAAAGGTAAGTGAAGATAATGAAAATGCGAAAACCTCGTTGTGTCTTCCGCTCTTCATGTTCATCCCCAATTCCCAGTTCACCTTCCATTGAAGGAACTTTTTTTCTCATGAACCTCACAAACAAATCCAACCACAACATTGAGACAAAACCCAATAACACATTGATCCATATATCCATAATCACTTTCTTACAAATGTCTCCATCATACATTACATTTTTCATATAGGTACTTGCATTATTCCCATTATCAATGTATCTAAAAATCATTATGGTTCTCCTTGTGCATTTTTATCTCTGTATCTTTTCATTTTCAAATAATAGCCCTTGTAATTGCCTTTCTATACTTCAGCAAAGTAACTTTACAACATATTAAAGATTATTTCAATTAAAATCCATTTTTTCATATAATTAATATAATATTCTTAATGGTTACGTTGTTATATACAGGTTATAATAATTATATAACCATTATATATATATATATATATATATATATATATATATATATATATATNATATATATATATATATATATATATATATATATATATATTAAATAGAGAAAATGTCTTGAATTTGCTAAAAAATTGCCATATAATCACTCTACAAAATCGCCATATAAAATCAAGTTTTGCGTGGTAGCCATTGCATTTAATAACGTCTGGATTTTTGGCGAATGAAATGCCTCGGGACGTTTAAGATGAAAAGCACTTGGAAGTTCCTAGAGGAAACCAAAGGGTAAAAAGGGATAAGTAGAGAGGTGAAGTTAGCGAAGAACCAATGTGCGAAAGGTGGGGAATGAAAAAATGAGCCTTGGACCACGTTCCAAATGATCTAACTTCTTAAGACCCCGTCTACTCAAAAAACTCGTTTTCCTACATATTCGATGATCATCTACACCCAATCTACACCCATGGCATACATCTAGCATGCACATCACCGCCACACAGTTTATAGAAGTCATAGGAAAAAATTCGCAAATGTTCAAGTTCTCTATTTACTAAAATCTTCACTGATCTTCAGTGTTATGTGAATATATTATATGAATATATTATTATATGAATATATTATTATATGAATATATACTATGATATAATATAGGAAGATTGGAAGCTTATAGATATTATAAAAATGTTGACTTGGCGTGATCTTGGCAAATGTTAGGAATCCTATAAAACCACGAATATCTTGATGTTCGTATATAGGATTACAATGATCTTGAACCTTGCTTAAAATGTATAGAGATTATATTGGTACAATTTACGAGAATCAATATATCTGTTTTACTAGTTTTACATATTATTGTGTATTAAGGTATTAGGGAATCGGGCAGAGATTTTCTATTGAGCAAGTTTAAATTCATACAAGTCAGGATTTAAAAAAAAGTAACCTTAAGGAATAAATTATATATTCTTTACAAGAAAGATTCCAACTATGTATTTTCATAGCTTTGCGAGACCTTCCCATTGTATTTAACTATATGGTATTTTATCTTTTTATACATATGTGTTTGTGCAGGACAGGATGTATCATACAAGTTAAATGTTTCTTGGTGATTTTTAGCCATTAAATTACCATATTTCTAATGCTAAACAGTATAGTAATTATACTGTATGACTTTTTATGAAAAACATAATCAATATGAGAATTTCTTTTTTATACTTTTTACCTTCAATTAATGAAGCCATCAACAAAATAAGTAATTAGGGAAAATATTGAATAACAATAACAATGAGCACAAAATGTTCAATAAAGCTCAAACTTCTCAACAATCTCAATGACGAATTAAATGTATAATTAAACTAAGCAACCAAGAAACGAAAACAGTCAAAAGAGAAAAATAATTTTAAAAAATAAAAGGAAATGAACCAATTGTGTTCAAATTGACTAAAAAATTGAAATAAAATTGACCCCGATCATTGACATCAATCATTGGCTTCTTATTGACTTCTCATTGACTCTTCATCGACATCGATCCCTGACCTTTATTGACCTCGATCCTCTTGGCGAATCAATGGAGTGGTGGGGCGAAAGCAGAGAAGTCGAAGTCTACGGCGAAGGCGGCGAAGATCTGGACGTGGGCGTCAGGCCGGACGGAACCCTTAACGAACGTTATTGCGCCCAACAAGTTCAAATTCCGCCGAAACTCCCGGGTATTCTGAAGGCCTACACGAAGGCGGCGATTCGGACGCAGCCGCGGGATTTGCTCACTTGGACCTCAGCGTATTTCCATGCAATGGCCAACGGCGAAGTTCCGCCGGTCAAAGAGAGAATTGAATACCCGACCATCGAGGCAGAGTCGGGACTTTCCTTGGGACTCTTGAGGGTTCTTAATAAACAGGTTAAATTAGATTAAATAAATTTACCCATTTAACTTGAATTTGATTCTAAATATCACTAATGAACTTTAATTAAACATTAACTTTTGAGCTTTATTAAACACTAATTTTTGAACTGAACTGTGATAATTCTGATGAGGTATATACTTACATACTTACTAATTTATGAACTGTGACTAAATATTATTTTTAAACTTGTAATTGTAATTTAAGAAGTAAGTATTTGGATGAACAGATGAAAGGGAGAATTTTGGTGTCAGTGAGAGAAGTAGCGGAGAAATGGCAAGGATTGTGTCTTGAGCGTAAATACTTGGAGGAACTTCTACAAATGGGAAATTTCCAAAGGAAAGGAGAAGTGGATTGGACAAAAATCCTCGTCCTGGCGGCTTCCACTCTGGGAAAGGTACCTGCAATTAAGTACAATTAAGCAATTTAACTCCATTTAACTAAATTACCAAAATATCTACATTTAATATCTAACATTTCAATTTTTATTTATCTATTAAATACTATATACTAATTGTAAGTTAATAAAATTTAGGTTAGCCTAAATTTTAATTCTATATTTGTAATTAAGGTTGTCTTACATTTGTTAATATTATCCAGACTTTGACTGACACGATGAAGATTTTGTGCGAGGCCGTGACGAAGGAGCCGGACGGGGCCGAGGCGTACATTTCCTTCGAGCTCTGGTGGGAGTTGTACGTTTACATGGCTCGGAATGACGGCGCCATTCCAAGAGAAAAGGTCGAGATCGTCTACGATTATCTCAACAGCATCGTGAGGCAAAACCAGAACATGGTCGGGCCAAGGGATTTCCTCCATCAAGACTGTCCGCCTCTCTACTGAACAAAGAAACAAGATCTCACTAAAAATTCGCACTTTCCCAAACAGCTACGAATTCCAGATTCGCTCAAAATCACCAATTTGCTAAAATCCGCAATTTGCTAAACTTCTTAATTCATAAAATCTTTTGCTGAAATCCATTTTACTCGCAATTTTCCCCAACTTGTTGTCAATTCTTAAAAAACTTAAAAAAATTCTCATATCCCGAATTGCCATGTAATCCTAATCATAACAGTAACGTAAATCTCAATTAAACTATAATGCCACAATAATATAAAATCCTGTAATATTCATTTACAGATAAGAAACTGGGAAAATTGTAAACTAATAAACCAAAAGTTTCGCAGTTTAAATAAACCATGTCATCCATAAAACGTTTATTCCTTCAATCCACTTAATACTTGATATAAACCTTCATTCCTCACTTGTCAGCATATCCATAAGTAATCTTATTCACGTCATAAAAAGCATTCACGGCACAAAAATATAACAATTCATTATAGAAATTAGATAAATTAAACAAATTACAATTAGCAAAAGAGATTGGTAAATAACCAAAATAAGAAATAAATTGTAAAAATATAGCAAAGTGAATAAATAGGTAAAATATAGCAAAGGGAATAAATAGGTAAATTATAAAGCAAATAAATAGCACAATTATAATAAATAGGAAATTGTTTTGTAAACTTGAAGTAAATGACACAATATTGCTGATGAAGAATAAAAGTTCCGTTGAGTTCTGAGCTTTGAATGCAATCTCAAGATTACATGGCAGTGAAGTCAATGAAGCGTGTATGTTGGATGTTGTGGTGAAGGTGAGGTGTGTCGGATGTCTGGTAGGCAAAACAGGGCAGAAGAAAGGAGCCAGCAATTTCACCCAATGCAAATTCGCACTTTCATTCCTATCTACTTATATAAGAATAGAATTCTCTCAACGCTCGCCTTCGCCTCCCTTTCTTCTCCTTCATCTCCTTCTTATTGAGATCTTTCACATCTATCTCTCGTTTTTTGAGTTGTTGAGAGTCTTCTGAGTCTTCCGAGTAATCATCTCATAGGATTCCTTACAATTATGCAAACATTGATTGGGCTGATAAGCCATGCATGTTCTTATCCAACTCCTTATATAAACCCATATATAAATCCCTATTTAGTGAGTGAATGGAATGGTAGGTGATAACTAGCATTACAAAATGACAATCATGAGTTTCATGAGACACAGAACTTCAAACTCCCCCAAACCAACCAAGTTATTGATGAGAAAAACGTCATTTTACTCATCAACTCCTCTTCCGCTTGAAGAAATAAGACTTATACTTATAAGCTCTTAGTACTTCACGACTTGACTAAACATCACAATAAAGAAGGTCTTTTCTCATTTCGACTATATCAACTATAATCAACAAAATGAACTATCAACCTCTCTCAAGTTATAATAATTCCCATATTTTTAGGATATCCATAGCTTTTATACAACATAGTTCAGTTCAATAATAAATCCTTGTCCATTTTGTACATTTTGCACAGTAGAGACTTTCTATCTAATATTTTAGCCTAAAACTCCTATTAAAAGTGCTTACAACTTCATTATTTTAGTTTAATACAAAGGACCATAGTACTTATTACATAAATATAGCACAACGTTAAGCGAGAAAACGACCATAGAAAAACTCCTAGCTTCTCTAATAAGTACAATTCAAATAGCCTAATAATCTATAGTTCCAATCTTCCAATAAATACAGTAATATTTATGAAGTTTAGTATTATATAGTATTCCTGGCAATATCGATATGCGAATCCAGGTAAGCCCTCCATGTGTGTACAATTGACCCTTGGCAGGTATAAGAAGGTCGCATAAGAAGCGTTATAGTGTCTTTAAGTAACAAGGAGGTGTGTATTTAAATCGTGTGAGTCGCCGTGTGTGATTTGGCTATCTGGGTGTGTTGGGTCATTCCTCTTGGTCAGTCCGCTATTGCCCTGCTCCCTCGCCGCACACCTCTAGTTGAAGGAGCCTCATTGGATCAAGTTCATTGTTGTGTTGGGTTGCGATGCTGCGGTTCCCGCAGCCGCCCGGCGGTTTCTCCTCCTCGCCCTCGCCCACGTTCGACGGACTGTCCGACACCGTCTCGGAGTCCTCGGACAACGCCACTTTACTTTCACTCTCAAGAGAGGACTTGAGCGCCATCGGGGCCGGGCCCATCAGGGAAGACGTACGAGTCTCAAGGAAAAAATTGGAAAATCTCATTCTCAATGGTAAAAAGACTCTCATTTTAAATATCCACAATTTAGTAAGAATCCGAAATTTAATAAGAACCCGTAATTTAGTGAGAGTATTATAAATCCGCAATGGCAATTTCTCTTTTCAACCTCGCGGGTACTCAGTCTCTCCCTCACACACATTGTTATGAATTTGACTTTTTCCATCATCCGATTTGCATTATTTTATTTTATTTTTCTCCTCTTGTAACTCATTTGTTTCATTGAACTTTGCTCTTGTTTAGTTTTTAACTAATGAGAAGCTTATTAGCATTTTTATAGGCTTCAAAATTAATTAATACTTTGTTTTTAGTTAGCTAAATAAGCTTTAAAGGAAATGCTTATGGTAGTTCTTAACGATGATGGTTAAATGCTCAATGAGAGAATAAAATAAATAGAGGAGAAAATAATAATTAAGAAAGAAATAATTCTTTGTGAAGAATTGAGGGCGAACGAGAGATGTTGGGTGAGGAGAAATATTTAAAAATCCCTTTAGGTTCTTCACCTCTCGCGACTTAAATAAACTTACATATGAACCAGAACGCAAATCCCTTAAATCCACCTCTGACTTTGTCAATAACTAATCTTAATAAGCCAAAACGTTTTATGCCTTTCTTCACCGGCTTTCTCTTGGGTTAAAGGCAAAGTTTTTTACATTTATAAATAAAAACTCGTCTCGTACTAAGTCAATAGTTGAAGTCATTTGACTTTTGGGTTTGACCAAAAAGGAAATTGACCCTTGAGGGGTATTTTTGCATCTTTCTCTTCTCTCTCGCTCTTCTCCTTTCTCATGAATTCGCTAAAGGAGACTAATTGGGAGTAATTTGAGCTTTGATGTGACTCAGAGTCTAATTACAATTTGAAACTTTAATTACCTGCGTAGTTAATTGTCTTATTTGTATTATTACTCCTATATATTATTGCTAATATTATATATTATTATTGTTGTATTTCACACAGTTTAATTTCAATTAACGGTGTAAATCGCTGCTTTACTTTTCGAGTATTTTGATTTGTGATTATGATTTAAATGTAATATTTATAAAATAAAATCAAATCTATTCAATAGATAAAATCTTTCGTTTAATTTAGTTGGAAATTAATTTTAATGTGTTCATTCTAATTGATCGAAAATGCTAATTGGGATTAACAAAGGATGAGAATAATTAAGATGGGTGAATGATGAAATTTGTACTATAAATTGGTCGTGGTATCTTGAGTTTTCATGCCGAATCTTGAATGTTTTTTTATAGAACGTGAGGAGAATCCTGAACGGAACTACATGGACATTGTAAATCACCTTTTCAATTAATACACTAATTTACGTGAATCTTAGTTTGCATTTTTCATTTTACTCTTTTATTTTCAATGCCATTTTGCTTTTTATTCACTTGTTTTATTTTGTATTTGAAGGAATTGATAGGAGGAATTGAAGTCTTGTTAATTTAATAGAGGATTAATGTACGATTGTGGGAGTTTTATGATTTATTGGATTTGCCTAATTTGACCAATTTAATGGATTTTAAGATCATGGACACGACCAACACGTTTATCCAATGGCCATCGAGAATGAAAATTGGCGCAAAGACGAAAAAGGGTAAATTCTTTGTTGCAAATCCTTAACTTACTTAAAGCTAATGAAGCTTGTAATTTAAGCTCATTAACTATGTTAGATTAATGCAAATAATGAAATTGAAATTACTTAACGAACCTTTACTCAATGGTAATCGATGATTGTAATTGATTGCTAAATCCTCAAATTTTCCATGTTTTTTCGCCCACATTGTGGAATTGAAAGTTCTTGAAATTTTGACCATTTTCATCTGTTGATGATGATTGAATTTCCAGATTTGTTCGTCCGGGTTTACGGCCACAGCGAGGAAGAAGTGACAGATGCCAAAACAAGGATTTTGAACGGCTTGGGACCACAAAGGGTAAATGAAAAATTCAATAAAGATTCATTTGTTTAATTTTAATAAAAGGAAAATTAAAATTAAGTTTGATTGAATTCTTGAAGGATTTGCGCGTGACGCTGAAGATGGAGATCAGCTACACTGACCATTCTCACTTGATTGGATGTCGCGGGGCGACGATCCGCCGCGTTATGGAAGACACTGGATGTCACATCCATTTCCCTGACTCGAACCGAATGTCCAAAGAGCAAAAGAGCAACCAGGTCACAATTGCCGGCGGATCCGTTGAAGCTGTCGAACAAGCAAGGAGCCGCGTTCGGGTATTTCTAAACAAACATTTACTTTCAATTTAACATTTAGTTCTCTATACTAGTTATAATTAATGTCAGATTCACAAACAGTCCGAATCTCTTCTTAATTAGCCTCGTCCTAATAACTGAATTAGTTAGTTAACGCTATTAACGCTAACGTTCAACACATTAGTCAGTTATTTTATTGGCGTTTTTAATTTGTTAGTTTATTTTGAAAGCTTGTTAGATTTCAATAGTTAAACCAACTAGAATAGAAACTTAACTAGTTTACAATAATTAAGTTAGATTTGTTTTATAGTTTAGTCAGGCAGTCAAGTTCAGTTAGTGAGATTTAGAAAAATATTTAGTTAGTAAATTAGTTAAACTGTGATTAAACTAAATAGTTGAGTGGAGAATAAAATAATTAAATTATGTTTATGAAATTGATTTAGCTTATTTTGTTTTTAGGAGCTGAGTCCATTGGTTCTTCAATTCAGCCTTCCCCTGAGTCACCAAACGAGCTACGAACTTCACATGAACGTGGACCATCACCATGTGTTCATGGACAACGTCCAGTCAAAGTTCAACGTCCAGATCACCGTACATCCGCCAAACAAACTCCAGCAAACATCCGTGTCCGTCAAAGGCTGCGAAGTCGACGCGCCGTCCATCAAGGAAGCTGTCAAGGAAATCATTAATTACTTCACCCCTTCAGCTCAGGTTAACATAATTAATCTTAATTAATTGCTAGTTTAACTAACTAAAGTTTGTTTTTCTTGTTCCAGCTCCAGGGTAATTTGAATGTGGAGAGCATCATGGAGATCTCGGCCATTCAGCATGGATTTGTGCGTTCGGTGAGCGACTCCAACGTCCATGCCGTCATGATGAACACCGGAGCAAAAGTCATTTTCCCCGACTTGACAGACAACAACATCCAGCAGATCAAAAGATCCCGGGTTTACATACACGGAGAAATAAATGCCGTCTACCACGCACGACAACAACTCATTGTAAAGAAATACACACATTTAATAGCTTTGTTAAGTATGATTAACTATAGTTAATTTATAGTAATAGTTATTTAAGTATTGCATAGCTTTGGCATAGCTTTGTTTTGTATAGTAGTAAAGTTATTATAAAAGTATTGTATAGTTAAGTATTAGTTTTTAGGATAAATGAGCTAAATGACCTTTTTTGATTTCCTTCCCAGGGTTGTCTTCCACTTCGTATGATCTTTGACGTGACGGACGATTTCCAACTGGACTGGGACTTCGTCCGCTCCATTGGCGCCGAGCTGAACGTGAACGTGAAGATGATCAATCGGAATCGGAGCGTCTCGGGCGCCGGTTCTCTCCCGCCGCCCGTCCCAGGAAGATCAAGGACCGTCCAGCTCATCGCTGCCGAGCGAAACACGCCAAACTTGTACGAAGCCAGACGAAGGATTCTCGGAGGCAATGAAGTCCCTGTAAATGCAAACATCCCGGCCAATTATTCACTAAGGCCCATTTTCGCACCCGGAGGTTACAAACATTTCTTGTCAATTCCATTACTCGTGGTATCGCATCTTTATAATCTTAAAATGGGAAATTGAGATTAGTTAACTTTAAAAATTTTAATCGGATTTACATTAACCAATCATTTTCGCACAAGGAAGTTCAAACTTGACAGATTTCTTCCATTTCATTACACTAATTGTCCAGAGTGTATCTTTATAATTCTAAAATGAGAAATTACAATTAATTAACTTAATAAATAAATTTTAAACGGATTTCTTAATAATTGATAACATTATCTATATTACACAACTTTGATAATTGATTTGATAATTATCATTGTAAATTATTATCATTATCAATTATTATTGATAATGATATTTAATTTTGATAATAATTGATAATTTGGACAATATCTAACAATATTTACTGGGCAGATTTAATAAAATTGGGATAATTAATGATTATTTGTTTACTAGGATTTTTCTCATCGTTGTTGAACGGCGGCGGCGGCGGCGGCGGCGGAGGAGGAGGTCAGCCACCACCAGGCCTCGGAAACTCCATGACTTTGAACCAACTCTTGGTTCCACAAAGTCCGAATCCTTCGCTGCTCTCGCCGATTCTCTCGCCTTCGTTTTGGCCGCCGACTCCGTTCAGCTCGCCGTACTTCTCCAACACGATGGTGATGGGGATGAGCGGTTTCTCGCGGTTTCCACTCACGCCGGACGCCATTTCGGGCCAACAGCAGCAGTACCAAAAGCCGCAACCTGTACCTTTGCCTTCGATCCTGCAAGAACCACGGCATCATCAACAGATTGAGCAGCAACAACAGCAACAACAGCAGCAACAAAAACAACAACAGCAGCAGCAACAGCAGAATTCAATCGGACCGCCGTTGGTGAAAGAATGTCCAAAAGAAGTTTTGCCCTCAACGTCTAATGAAAGTCTCTCCGAGGTCGAGCAGCAAAGGAAAGCTCCGGGATGGGAAAGATCAAATCCGCTTGAGCAGGAACTCAACCATGTGGAGAAAAAATTACAAGCTATGAGAGGTGAGAAGGAATTTGATTTAAACTATAATTGATTATAATTGACTAGCTTAATCCTTAATTATCACATAAACAGAAACAGATAAAACAATTTGTTGGTAATTATAATTATAATAAATTAAATAATTTAATCAGTTGATTCAAAACCTGTAAGCGTGACTCTAATTGTTGTGTTTGAATGGCACTTTTCCATAATTTAACTCCGTAAAATGAATTTACACTCATTAACGTTGAACATTTAACTAACGTTGAAGGTTTAAGGCTAACAATTTAGCATTTAACTCTTATTAATTGTAATTACATTCTTACAGCAATGTACGATTCCCATCCGCGAGTCGGGTGCGTGCGAGTTCCGAATGGCGAATGGGCCGGGTGCGGATTCAGCAAGACGACGTCGAGTCTTCTCCCCGCCGCCCAACCGCTCGATCTTGTCGAGCCTGAAGTGAACAACAATAACAACGTGGTGAAGGTCGTGGCGGAAAACCCGCCGCCGTTGGTTCACTCTATGTCGTCGCTCATGGACTCGGCCTCGCTCGGGCTCAACCACCTGGACGCCCCTGACCTCAGCATGCTCTTCCTTGAAAACGGGCTCGAGAAGTACGTGGACACGTTCCGGGCCGAGGAAGTTGACCTCGAGTACTTCAAAAGCATGGAAGAGCTAGATCTAAAGAACTTGGGCGTCACGAGCTACCCGGCCAGGAAGAAGATGCTACTGCTCATCAAAGTCCTCAACGCGGCTTGACCCCTTGGCTTGACCCTTCTTGACCCGACCTTTCTTCTCGACCCCTTTGGCCTACGGAACAATCATGCTCATTATTTAATTAACCGTTTTTGTATTAAATTTAGTTAGTTTACTAAATAGTTTATTTTTTCCATTTTTGGAATTGAAAAAATCCGTGGTACAAATTCCAGTTACAATTCTAGTTAGTGCTTGAAATGAATAAATTAACGTTTATTACATTGTCTGATCGCATTTCTTAATTATGCTTAAATACCAAATTAGTTAATTGGTTTTATATTCAACATTGAAAGAATGGATCAAATTGACAAATGAATAGAGTTCAGATCAGACATGAATATCAGACATCATACCCACTGGAGAATAAAATGAAGTACACTCAACCTGGGAAAAGATCACCATTTTATTTGTTCCCTATATACGATATTCCCATATACCTATGTGTGTAAGAGCCTCGGTTAGTGTCAACTTCGGCTAATATCACCACATACCCCTCAAGTTGATCTTATCCGAGGTCGAGTATATTTAATTGTAATGTCTTTAAAAAGCTTTTTGCACTCACCTCTGGTTCCAGCCAATTAACCAATCAAGCTTACAACGTTAACGAAAGATTAAAATAATTTGGATTAATTAATTAAAATATAATTAAAAACAAAACCTGTGAGATCCTCGCGGCTTAACTCATATAAAGGCATTCGTCTATTCCAAGCACACGTTCTTTTGTTTTCAACATGTCTCGCTTAACCCACAAATAGCGTATAACTATTTCAAGAAACCCAAACCCCGCTGAATTCATTCAGTCCTATATTCTTATTATGTAAAATCTTGCGCTTAAAAGTTTGACGTCTTTTAAGTTTAAGCTACTTGACTTGAATGTTGACTGTCAGCGTTCGATTAACATTTGACATTGAAAAACTCGTTTATTATTGAAGTTAAAACGTTGAGAGAAACGTTAAGAATTTAATTTATTGTATTTATTTATTCTTCAGAGTTACGTTAACCTCTGACGTCTGACGTGTTTGATTGACATACTTACTCATTCAATAAACGCCAAATGTCTTCACCTTGCGAGGACGAAAAGAGTGAAAGTGACGATTCAAAAATTTCGTGGAGGAAATTTAAATATTCTCTCGCTGACGGAGAATCCGAAGAAAACGATGTTGGGACAATTTCGCCAATTTCGAATCTTCTGACGTCGCCCACGTCCACAACCGCAACTTCCCAGCGAGCCTCGAAAAGAAACCCGCTAACTCAAACCCAAGCTGAAGGTCAAAGCGAAACGAAGAGAATTAAAATTGGCAAAGCGCCTTCGTCCTCGTCAAGTGACTTAGAAATGGAGACGGACGAAGAGTCTTTTACGGAAGAAGAAGGTTTTGTGCGAGAAGGCGATGACACGATTCTTGAGAATCCAAACGTCCCAGACGAATCCGCCGACGATTATATTGAAGATGAACCCACAGAAGAAGATGCGGAAGACGAGGAAACACCAAGGCCAAGGCCCAAATACACTTTTGTTGCCGTCCCCTGCGGTCGACCTCAAGACTATGAAAAGGATCTGTACGAACCTCAAAGGCCCAACAGTCGAAAACCGAAACCAAACACGTAACTTTAAAATTAAGTTAATAGATCTTAAATAAATCTTAAATTAACTACAACTAACTACTGTATTAACTACAATTAACTACTGTATAACTAAATATCTATAACTATCTTGATATTATGGTCTAATTAGATATTTTTTAGCTAATTTCTAAATAGCTAAATGGTTAGGTAATAAGCTTTATATTATTAGCTAATATGTATGATTTACTATAATTTTCCATTTTTTAATGGTTTTAGAGGTCGAGTTGAGTATGATCGAGCTGATGACTTGAAAATGCTGAAGATCATTGGAGCTTCCAAATGGCACGCTTATGTCAACGGGAAAATCATTTACAAAGAAATGACCAAATACGAGACGGTAAGTTTAATTAAAAAATATTTTCATACTCTTTAGTTTAGTAAAAGCTTACTGTTTAACAAGCACAATTACAATAAAATTATATAGGTACAATTTACTAGGTAATTTATCAATTTTCATCATTATCAAATAATGAAAAAAAGTCAAACGACGTAATGTTGAAATTTTGAAGCAAATGTAATAACTAACAATTGGATTATTTACTGATTAGTGATTTAATTTAATTATTGTAGGCCTTTCCTGATCGAACCTTCGAGTCGTTGAGCAATCGTTTTCGAAAAACGATAAGCAAGAAGTTGAAGGATACCTACGGATTGTCCAAGGATGAACTTAAACTTTACGCTGTGGGAGCTGAGAAGAAAAATCGGGGGTCAAACGTTCCAACCTCCGTTTTCAATCCTGACTTTCAAAATTACAAGTTACGTTAACTTTGCTACATTCCGATCCAATGATATTGGCTCACGGCTCTTTCATTTAAATTAACTAAGCATCATTATTAATTAGCTAATTAAATTAAATGAAAATTAAATTTTCACATTCAACTTTTAATTTTTACTTGATGCAAGGATTTTATTCAAAAATTTAAAATTTTTTATTAAAATAAAAGCTAATTGACCAAGTATTTTTATACGCTTAAACTGTAATTTTTATGATAGTTCAATACTCTACGAATATTTAATAATAAGGGGAAAAGTTAATTTCAATTAAAGAAATAAATTAAAGAATTATGAATAAATTTACATTTATTAAATTGTCTGATGACATTTTTAATTATCTTAAATACCAAGTTAGTTAATTGGTTTTGCATTTGACATGGAATGACATATTGACATATTAACAATTTACAATGACAATTTATTTTTTAATCAAATGATACAACTTAAGATTAACAATTTAAAAATACATACTGTCATAAATATCCATCATTTTATTTGAAAAATTTCTTTTACCTCATTATGCACTCTAAATCAAAAATGCATTCTAATTGTATCTACTCTAACCTAGCACTAAGTTCTGCACACAGGTAAACAGTCGTAACTTTTAAATTACACGTAAGAAATTACTGAAATTTGACTGCGATATGGATAATCGGTTAGTAAATTTAGGCAAAACTTACTGTTAGGTAAGTATAGATATCTTATAGTTATATCATGCAATTTCAAATCACGAAAATTAATATAATAAAAATAGGTCTTTAAAAAAATGTCAAAAAATTTGACTAATACGTAATAATTAGTAGAATGGTTTGTTCAATTTGAATTAATAATGCTCTCATACAATTATATTTTGTAAGGTGAAAGTAATTTCGTAATTTAAATTTAAACTTCTTATGGGCGATGATAAATTTATATCCATAATCACTTTTAATTAAATCACATTTTCGGATCGCCAAGTCTAATTTTTCAATACATAGTACAGATTGAGAAAAAATAATATAAATTAAATTCATACAACATGCTAAAAAAGGCCAAGCCAGGCAATTAGGCATTGGCAAAACTTCGTAAAATGTAATTGCCCCGTAATTTGCCAATATCCCGAGAAAAAACAAGGCTGTCAATAAATGCATAGCTTCATTTAATTGATCATTTACGTATTTGAATAAAAGTAGCTCAACTTTATAAACATGACATAATATAAATTCTTTAAATTGATGTGGTTTATTAGCCATACAGTTTAGAACAGAAAGAAGATGAATATAATAAAATGCAGTAGCCCACAAATAAAACAACTGGGATGACATTCCGGCTAAAAAGCTAAAAAAGAAAAGGAAAAAACCAAATAAATTATAAGAGAAACGGTCTGGAAACAAAAAGTTTGATATAACATATCGATGAACTGGGTGCATTTCATTATTTATAGTTTGAGCTGATAAAAATAAACCTCCTATATAGCTTCCAATTGTTATACAAATACAAACTCCAATTATTTTTTTGCTTGTTTTATTTTTATAATTTATTTCCATCGAAGAATAAAATATTTCTAAAAATTGGAAAAAACATTATTATTATATTTTTAAAATATTATAAGTTATAATATAAAATATATAAATTCTCTTATTTAATATGTATATGTCAATAGTCAATATTATGTATTTACTTTGAATTGATTTATCTAAATTTATTAATTGGCTCAATATATAAATTAAATTTTTTGAATATTTAAATATTTTATATGCTGGAATTGCACCACTAATAAGTGCTATACAAGCATACAAGTTAATGAATATTTGAATTTTATTAAATTCTTCAAGATTGTAGTTCAAATCATAAATAAATGAAATAGTAAAGTAAAAGAAAGCTGCAGGAAGGCCAAGTCCCATCAAAGGGCAAATAATTCTGTTAAGAAAATTTTTTTCGTATTTAACATTGCCCCGTTTAAAATTCCATTTTAATGGAAAAGCAATTGAAAATAATAATGTAAAAATAATGATGAAATATTTTAAGATATTCCCAGACATTTTGCTTTGATTTATTTGAAAAATATGTATTGTTAAAATAGTTAAACTGAGACTGAGAATGTCCTTTTAAAACTTATACATTTGAATTGTTAAACTAAAATTTCACATTAGTTCAATTTACAATTTAAATATTTACTTTAAATAATCATAATCAAACAACTATTTAGAAAACTACAATTAAATGTAAACGTCGTTATGGATAAATGTTTACTATAGATAGAATTTTAATTTAACAATTTATATCATTAAAATACTAAATTTTTGATCATAATTCCTTAATTCGTTTACAGAATGAATATACATATATTGCTACGTGACATTAGTTGGAGGGATTAGTGTGGCAGCTCATGACTTAACTTTAACTCGTGCGGTTTGCATTTCCGACTTTCTTGTTGGAGTTACTCTCATGGGCAAAGATGGAATTACACGAAGGGTTTCAGACCCAGAAGATCTTGAAGCATTCAAATGCCATCTTGGTCTCCTTGGTTTTAAGTCGATGCAACATTTAAAACACTGAAATTTAACTTGGTACTCTTTATTATTTCTAAACCAACATACCTTTTTCCTACTTAATTTGCTTTTGGCTTGGTTACAAAAGAAACTATAGTCTATCCGTGCCAACGAGACCTCTTCCTACCCCTCGCCCCCACTCTCCCTCAGTCAACATTAACTCTCATTTACTGTACTTTTGTGCAGCAAATTAATTGCATGTTGGCTGAGGGGGAGTTGTGGTGATGGGTAGGAAGAGGTCTCACTGGCACGGATAGCCAATAAATCATTTATCGACTACTTTATATTTCTTTTAGCCAGCCAATTTCTAAAAATGCAGACAGTCTAAATACTTTGAAATATGTAAAATATGAAACCTGCTAAACTAATACTTCTTAAAAATCTACACAATATTTAATGAACATTTATTATCTTTATGACTCAATCCTTTCTAATTCTTCTACTAAATATATGAGTAAGTTTAAATATTTTATAGCGTTGGTTGTTGTTGGAGTTGAGGAATTTCCCCATTTAAAGATCTCCACATTGTTTTGATGAGCTTATAGGGTTCATCGTGGCAGTTGGCATGAAAATCGTCAGTCTCGAGACTCCAGACCATTGCTCCTCCAAGGCCCATGTCAAGTATAAACTGGGCCTGCGAAAACATTTTTTATTTAATTCTTTTATCATCATTTCCTCATTTTTAATATAGTTAAAAAATAAGAGTCATAAGTTTTAAATTCTTCTTACTTTACGTTGTATACTTTCCTGAGTGTCGAAGCCAATCCAATTTCTCCCATTATATGCATACGGAGTTTTATAAAATTCGTCGTTAACCACTGTCCATTGTCCATTTTCTTGATTCATTCGTTCGCAAATCTAAGAAAGGTTAACAAACCTAATTATTGTTTAAATTTTCCCAATTATTACTAATAATTTATTAGAAACTCTTCTACTACTGAAGTTATACATATTACTTTCTTATTGCTGGCCTAATTAATATTTAATAAATAACGAACTTCATTATAACCCCAAAATCCAGGTTCTCGCGTATATGGGCCAGCTGGAATTGGCTGATCTGCTCTGTCATAAACTCCATGATTATTTGGATCATTCAGAAGAAATCCTCGACCGTATGTTGGGCATCCTAATATAAGTTTTTCTTTTGCAGCTCCTTGACTAATAAAATAATTGACGCTATGTTCCTAAAATTATTGAAAATTCTTTTTACCAAACTTGCGATTTTAAGTTAAACTTGAGTTTATATCGGGACTTACAAGTCATTTTAGGGATTTTTAAGTTAAAATATATTTAGAATTAACAGTTCAATTTACTATCTTACAATGTTGTACGTTTCATGTTCTCCTAAATCCAATGGGTGTTTGTAGAGTGGCGAATGATGTCCTGTAAATGTATTCCAAGCACCCTAAATATTAAATTTGAAAAAACAATTAAATTCTTGTTATTATAAAAATATAATTATTATAATATGCTTTATATCTTTAAATTACAACTTCTTACTTGAAAATCATAGGCCATTATGTTGATAAAATCAAGGTTTCTGTCAGATATATTTTTCACAAAATTAAAATGGTTATATCCTTAAATCTTTTATTAAATAATATATCTATTTATTAAATGATTTTAATACACTTAATTATATAATTATTTTGCTAAAATATCCTTCTTAATACTTAAATGACAAAGTTTTAAATAATGTAGATTAATATTTAATAAGCACCTTGAAATTGAAGGGATGTCATATGCATCTCGAATTGTTGCTTCGCCAGCAGACACAGCAGCAGTCAAAAGCAATCCATATTTGTCAAATTCTGACCGCATTTCTTCAACTAATTTTGAAAAATTTGCCTATCCAAATCAAATATAGTTGTATAATGAATAGTGCTATACTTTATACATAATAGATTAGAATGATATCAATGTAAAATCATTTAAAATCATTTTTAACTAGTTTATTATGGAAAGATATTTTATTCCCATATATTGAAAACATAAGTGTTTACACCTATAAAGGTCTACTCAAAAAGTTACATTTCACATTTCATCAAACTATTGACAGTTTTTTTTATTACAATTACAATTTAATATAACTTTATTACTTAATGATAAATAAATAAATTGTTATGTAACTCATTATCATTTTTATCATTTCTTTCCAAATATTTACTTATGATTGTCAATTGTAATTACATAATTACATTTGACATGATAAAAGATCCAAATTATTAAAATGTTTAACGCTCATAAAATCTAATGATATTAATTGTCCTTACTTTATCTTCTGGTACGCCGCCGCGATGACTTGGATATTCCCCTTAATTTACAATTCCATAGTAAATTCATATTTTACATGCATAAATTTTACAAATATAGATGAAAAACATATGCAGACTTAAAGAAGTAACTCACAATCAAGATCAAATCCGTCAAACCCGTGTTCTAAAACAAATTTGAGAGCGCTTTCAGAAAAAGTCCTTCGCCGCTCAACACTGCTAACCATCTATAGAAGAGTAAAATGAACAAAATTGCATATGTAAAGAATTACAAATTTACAATATTTGAATATAAAAAATTTAAATTGACCATAATAAGAATTTGAGCATCTCAAATAATTTATAAAGTAATATTTTTAATACAAAAATAAATAAACAGACCTCTGAATATCTTTCTGAACCTTCATTCCACCCGCCTATAGCAAGCAATGTCTTAACTTCAGGATTAAGCTTTCTTAAATCATTGAAACGCTTAAATGCACCTAAATTTTGTTAATAGCAATTGTAAAAATTCATGGACATACAATTGAAGATTAATAAAAATTAATAGTAAAAAATTATAAAATAGAATAAAATTATCATGTTTTATGCAGTTAAAATTGGATAATTTACAACTTGCCTCTTCCCCAATTTTCTTCTAAATCGTTGTATTCATCAAGGGAACGAACTTTAAAATCTTGAGACAATCCAACAAACCCAAATATTAAATGTGTGCAAATTGTGGGATCGATATTCTCAACGTCAAATTTGCCATTTCCTGGCCTATAAGTCGCCCAACTTCCGAAGTAACAAACTAACTTTTTTCTTTCATCTTAAAATCAATAAATTAATTTTTAATTACTATTTATTAATAATTTTAATTTTTAGTAATTTTAAGTTACAACTAATATTATCCAACTTCACCTTTTATTCTATCTTTCCCTCCAGAAACTAAAGATGAAACAAAAAGGAAAGAAAAAAGGTAGAAAATATTCATTGTTTGAATGAATTGTAGGTTATAAATAGGAGCAAATAATTAATAAGTTTTTTTCATTTGATCGTGCTTATAAAGGCAATATAAATGAGGATAGATCTACATGATAAAGAAATTACATAAGTATTTAAAGATAAAAATGAAAATATTGAGCAATTTTAATACGCGTGTCAAGTTAAAACACAAAACACAAATTATATATATACACTAGCTGGCATTGGATATATTGATTCAAAAATAACAATCGCAACATTTAGTCACATATATAATATCTCTTATTACCCCATTTGAACTAAAATGCATAGAAAACACGATTCAAATCCCTTCTTTGTTTTAAAAACGTTACCATCTCATCTTTTAGTGTTCCGGGAAGAGTTTAGAATTCAAAATTTAAACATAGCGAGATCTACTCTTTCTTAACAACATACTAAAATCTGACTAAATACATGTTTTTATGTTTATGCGTGTCTTTTAGTGTTCCGGGAAGAGTTTAGTGTTCAAATTTAAGTAGCGTTTTTGAAAATATTTCAAAAACTGGAACTTATAGAACAGCCAGATTTTATTATGTTGTTAAGAAAGGGTATATTTCGCTATGTTTAAATTTTAAATGCCAAACTCTTCCCGGAACAATAAAGACGCGCATGAACATAACACTATGCATTTAGATAGTCTAAGTAACGGTTTTGAAAATAATTCAAAAACTGAAACTTATAGAACCGCCAGATTTATTTTTGAATCAATATATCCAATGCCAGCTAGTGTATATATATAATTTGTGTTTTGTGTTTTAACTTGACACGCGTAATTTT
>VJMY01000737.1:0-34709 GCA_009869795.1 Neelides sp. FZ-2019
TATTTATTATGAAAATTGATAAAAAATTTAATTTAATTAATTCAAAGATTTTATAATAAATAATAGAGGGTCTCAAAAATTTCCTCGCCTTGGGCATTTGACCCAAAATATCTTTCAAAGGCCCTGTGAAGATTATCAACAGATGAATTCTGCTGAACTTAAAGAATGGTTCGTTGAAACTTTTCTTCCTTCTATTCCAGAACAGGATGGATAACTTGACAAATTACTTGCAAAGTTATAGTTTTAAAAAGCTTTGATAAATTATAAATTTATATTTATTTATTAAATGGTAGAAAAATTCAACCACTCCTATATTGATATCTTTATATTTTGTAATTTTAGAGTTGACATCATCCCAACTTCAAACAGTTTAAAAGAAGATATGAGCAATTGGTTAAACTCTAAAGGAATAGATTTTTCAGACAACGCCTACATAGCTAAGCTCTACCGATTAATTAAATTAAATAAACCATTTTATATTGAATACGAATTGAGCCAAATTGCTCAGAGTTACGGTCATTTAGTACTAAGATTTCACGCATATAATTGCTGTTTCAACCCTATTGAATTGATTTGGGCTCAATCAAAAAGATATATGGCAATTTATAATAAAGGACAAAATTTAAACAACGTTAAAAAACTATTTGAACAAGCTTGTGATGATGTAATCCTTGAGAATTGGAAAAAGGCTTCTGAGCATTGCAAAATTGAAGAGAAAATATACTGGGAGAGGGACAATCTTCTCGACGAACTGGATCCTATAGTGATAAATATCATGGATGAATCGTCAAGTGACAAAAGTGAAATGGATTTTATAAGTGATCAAAAAAGTGACAAAGAGAATTGTGAGACAATTGCGTTTTGAGCAATATGAAACAAAGTTTCATCATGTTGTTAATAAGAGATATTATTTTAGCCGATCACCAACTGACCCCTTTGTTCCAAAATAAAGCTTTTTTTTTATTGAATTTGACTTTAATTTACTTTACAGACGTTAACAATTTGTGCCTACTTAATGGTAGAGCAAGCGGGGTTTGTCAAGGTATTTACACATTTATTCCAATGAAAAAATAAAAGTGTAAAGTGAGTGGCAGATTAAAGTTCATAAATGAGTGGGATTTAAAGTTCAAAATGAATAAACAAATAAATACGACAAACCATTTACCTTGTTGTTATTAAGTTAAGATAATTGCTATTATGATTAGTAAAAGAGGATGTGTATTTGATCTTCTCCAGTATGGCTTATTAATTACTCTGGCCTAAGAAACTCATTAACCCGAGTAAATAATCTAATTAGTAACTTTAGTTATCCATTAGCGTAGTATATAAGTAGATGAAAAGCAACATTCGGGAGTAATATCGGAGGATTTACTCAAGGTGTCTAGCTATTTCACGGGATTCTGCCGGGGATATCTTCTAAGGTGCATTTTAAATGAATTCTTACTAATAAGTGAGTCTCGCTATAGTCATAGTTTGAATGCAATATATTTTATTTAACTATCTCTATTTTGTATTTATTGGCCTATTGGCAATGTCTTGTCAAGGTGATTTAATTTATCATAAATTTTTGAGGTCTGCAATAACACCTTAAATTTAAAAAAAAACATTCACTATATGTTTTTAATTTAAACTATATAAACAATAACTAAACAATTTTTTAATATATTTAATATTAATTATTCAATATATTTGTATTTAAAAAATTACAAAAAATGAATAAATTAATTGCATATTATTTAACAAATTATATTATTGTGCGCAGTAGTAATATTAAATATATGAAAAAAGATAAAACATTCTATTATTCCTAATCTATAATTTTAAGTAATTGGAATGTAAATAATATAACAATCAGAGCTTGCAATAAATTTTATTTACTACATATTTCAATTCCATTAACTCGTTGACAACGAAATATTAAGGCTTATCCTAACCTGTTAATGCCCCATTAAGGCCATCAGCGGTGTAAGTCAATACGTCACCAATTTCTAAAAATTTAAAAAAACTTTGCTTAATTATATTTACTAATGCACTGTTCTTGACAAAGATTTGCCTCCAATAAATTATTTTAACCCTTTAACGTGTGAAGGAAAACTAAATAGAACAGGTAAAATATATTGGGACACTATAGTGTACCTTCCCACGTTAAAGGGTTAACAATATTTTTACTGGATTCTAGAGAATTATACAAATGTTATACATCACAAATTAAAAATATGAAAAAATAAATTTATACAATATTATGAATAATTAAAGCTAAATAATTTCAGGGTAATTTTTTCAAAATTCCTAAGGTATTTTTAAGTATATTAAAACCTTATTTATAATTTTTTGGTTTATTAAAGGTAAATTTGAATTAATCATTATAAACTTAAAGAGTAATATTATTATTAGTTTTAATTATTGTTTTTATTAACCTAGCAAAACAAATAAAATTATTATACAATGCATTAAAAATAACTTTACTAAATGTTAATTTAGTATTGTTAAATTGATCGTATTTTATATAAAATTATATAGCATTTTAAATAAATCGATCTGAATTTTTTACTGTTTATAATAAAGTAAAATAAATTATATTAAAATACTATTTATAGTTAGGTGTTAGGCAATGATAAATATAGGAATTTTTCAAAATATAACTCACGGTCAAGATTATCACCCAAAGCTTTCATTATCTGTCCATAACAAAAAATTATATTAGCATTCATATATTTATAAAAATAGAGCATTCAAAATGAACAATGATAATTATTTGAAAAAAGTAAAAAAAAACATAGTTATTATACCTGTGGTGCAGCATTTGTAAAATCAGCCAAATTCAAAACAAAGATAAGAACGAATACAAAGGCAAAAAGATTAACATTAATCATTTTGAAATGATCGAAATTGCGTGATTAAGCAAAATAAATTGATTGAATAAAGTTGTGTTTAAAATGAAAAAATGCTCAGTATTTATACGCACATTATTTTGTATGATTTATTATTCATCATGTTGTTTTTGATTCTTGTTAGAATATTTATTCATATAAATATCTCAGGTAGAAACAGGGAATTAATTTTTTTAATTTAAAAATATTTTCTGTAATTTACAGATAACCGCCTATTTCAATTGTTTTAAATTCAATGAAAATGCATGTAATGAATAAATTTAATTTCAAAGTTAGAAATAATTCTTGAGCATTTATAAATGATTCTTTATATGTGTAATTTGCATTATAATTCAAGATTCCATCAATAACCTTCAAAATATCTTATATTTATAATGGGAAAAATTTTATTCAATCTTAACCTTTTCTCTTTTATTTAAATTATCACTCAAATTATCATTTTAGTCATTTCGGATAAAATGGAATAGATCGTCCAATTTTTATCAATAAATATGAAAAAGAATGAGGAGTGATAAGGATATTTTGGGCCCAGGGATTATCACAACGGACTGCGTGAACTATTCGGTGATACCCGTTTGAGTAGAGTTGACAATTGATGTTGAAGAAGATCGTAACAAATAATTAAAATAATTTTACTCATTTTTAACTAGGAGTATTTCAGAGTTTCTTCGTACGATTTTTATGAAAATTTCAGAGCTTAGTTATCATATATGATTTATTACCATAAAAATTTCAGGCATTTTCATCGGCGGGTTAAATCAGTGCACTTATTTATGAAATGAGCTTCGTATCTCTAATTTATAATCGCATCTGTCTCTTTCGAGTCCCGGGCTTCTTTAGGGTCCACCGGATCCAGGAAATAAAAAGGGCACTTTAAGTTGGATAAGTTTTCATGAACAATGTTAATAAAAATGTTAAAAATGCTTAAATTTTAAACATTCAGAGTTTTCAATAATTCTTTACTAAATTTATTTTGTGAATTAAATGAGAACGAAGTACCATTTGATAAAATATGAATTAATCAAATATATCTTTAAAAATATAGATTTAAAGATTTATAATGAAAAAACATTTTTTAAGCCAATTACTATTATACGAATCCATCAAGTTATCTCGTAAACTAGATTGTAGTACATGCGTTTTCTCATGATTTGTTTCTCGTAATAATTATATCTCGCAAGAATTTAAACTTGAAAATTTTCTATTTAGTAGTTATCTTATTTTGTAAATTTTTGTAAATTTATGTGTTCATAAGAAATTATATTCAAAATATTAATACATAAGCTTTAATTTATCAAAAATGAGCATTATACCATGCTTATAAATGTTTTATTTATTTCTTATCTTCCATAAACGGATAAGAAAGGAAGGTAGGTATTCAAAAAGTATACTAATTCAAAGATTATTTTAAAATAAACAAAGGATATATTACATATCTTATATCGATGCTCTATGTTGAGCTTATGACTTGAGTAAATGTAAGAGGATGCGAGGAGGAATGATCAACTTCGAGGGAAAAACGAATTTTCATAGTTTATGGCAACATTTGAGAGACTCTAATGCGAGATTCGATATGAGAATACTTTAGATCGCCGGTTATTCATTATTTCATTATGTAACCAGTTAATCAGTTACCATTTTCAATAACCGAAAATCGGTTTATAAAATATGCCAAGGTTTTTTACTCCACAATATAAAGCTACCTAAAAGGTGGCTACACAACACCCGACAGGGGATAACTGAGACTTTCAAACTAACCTAACCTCATATTAAATTAATGTCGCTAGATATATTCGGAGTCTCAGTTATCCTCTGTCGGGTAAAAATGTGTCGGGTGTTGTGTATCCACCTACCTAAAACAAACTTGAAAGGTATGAGTATGATAAATGTATTGTCTAAAAATGATAAATGAAAAATTAAATTTTGCTTCGTTTATTAAACCAATTTTTGTAGGCTAGTTTTTGATACAGATATTTCGAAACAAAAAATCATTACACTTATACTGTGTGAATTTTTAAAGTTTTGTGTTAAATTAGGTAAATGATCAATTAATTAACAATTATTTGTAGCTGGATTTGAATTACCACTGATGGTGAAACTTCCTCCATTTCCTCGACGAGAAGAATTGTAATATGTTGTAGAGTAATTTGGTTTCCGTTCATAATCTCCATCACTTTCAAACGTCTGTTGTGGTGGCTGTGGAGTCTTGAAAGAACTCATCGTTTCAGAAGGAGCTCTTGAATATTCACGGTATGTACTACCATAGCTACCATGACCCCGATCATAGCGACAACGATCGGAATCACGATTAATTCTCATATTGCCCCTAAAGTCTGATCCACGGTCACGACTATTACCCGAATCACCGCGACTATATCTCGATCCTCCTTTATTTTCAGAGCCACGATTATAATTAGAGCCCCGACTAAATCCTAATCCTCCTCTGTATCCCGATCCACTATTATTATCACTGTAATCTGACCCAGGACTATTTTCAGAGTGCCGCGTATAATCTGCGCCGCGACTATAGCTCGATCCAGTGTTGTAACCCGAGTCTCGACTATTTCCTAATCCCCGATAATAATCCGAAGAGCGGTTAAATTCATTAAAACCACCAGCATTTGAACCATGATTGTTTCTTGAGCCTCTTCTTGATCCAGCTACGTTGGATTCTTCAGACCAATTGGGTCGGGGAAAATTGTGACTTGATGGGTCAAATGGTTTTTGTTCATTTTGGAATCTAGTTTGGTTGTTCCTGTGATCGTTTCCTCTTGAGTAGCTTGTTCGGGGAAGTTGAAAGAGAGTTTCTTCATCCTGGCGATTATCAGGTTGGTGACTTTGAAATCGTCTATTGGGTTCTCCTCTTCGACCACCGCGATCTCCTCGGCCTCGAAATCCGCGTCCTCTTCCGCGATTATCTTGACGTTGATATGAATCCCTTTCATTAGACTCTTGCGGTGCAGTAGTTGGCTCAGTCGCGTCTTCCAAGTTCATTTGCTGCGAGATGAATCCAAAGAGAGAAATGTTGTTTGCACGATGAACAGGAACTTCGCCGTCATCATAATCATCATCCTCTTCATCTCTCCTTCTTCCTTTTTTCTTCACTTTCTTCTCGGGCTTTTCTTCTTTGGCTTTAAGTGGAACTTCAATTCCCTATAAAAGCGAAACAAGGATTATTATTATTTCCAATTGTATCATTTTAAATAGAAGTTTCTATTACACTTTCACATAAAATAAAATAAAATAAAAAATATTGTTAAAGTTAATAAAGTTAAAGTAATAAATTACATGAGCCAATTGAAGATGTTTGAGAGCTTTTTGAGGATTTTTGAATCTATTGTACGCTTCGGATGCTTCGTTGAGATCAAACCCCTTTTCCATCAAATAAACAAGTTCCTTTTCAATAAGCTGAAGAAAAAAGAAAAGGAAATTCTTCAATCTTTAAAGAAACTTCACAAAATTAACATTCGAGTCAATTTCATTGTTAATTAAACTAATTTAATATCCAATGTTGATTAAAAATCCTTTTCAAATGACATTTTAACATACTTGTTTTCCTGCTCCAAACTTCTTTGGTCCAACTTTGGCCAATTCAGAAATGGCTTCTTTCCTTTGTGCCTCGAACTCCCCGTCTTTTTTCTCTTCATCTCCTTCCGGTTTAAGCAAATCCATTGCCTATTATTACAGAGTATTGAAATTGGGCATAATAATGACATTTACTAATGTCCAAGATAATTAATATTGATTTGCAATTAGTAAATTGATAACATACTTTAGCAGTCCTGAACTGCTTGTCCACGACAATTTGTGTTTTGTAGCCAAAAGGTTTCCAGAGCGGCGGTCCATCTTTTCCGTCTCTTGGCACATATGACCATCCATCAATGGCATTTCTTGTTCGTCCATGCAACCACTTTTCTTTCAGTGCTGGCACCACGCCGCCAAGAACTTCAATTTCCTTGGCTCCTCCATTGACCATGAACATGCGACGACTCAATTTGGTTTTCCTCAAGATCCTCACTTTTGTACCGGGAATTGTGTCTTCTCTAAAATATAAATTAATGCATTTATTACTTTATTAAAAACATTATTAAAAGTTTTCAGAGGGAAATCCCATAAAACTGTATGCAATTAATTAAGTAAGTAAAAAAATAAACTCTAGAAAGTAAGGTTAAAAATCCGAAGTGAATTACTTTAGTAAAGGATGCGGTTGAGTCAAAAGGGCATCACAAGAGGAAGTTCCATCAGTCAGCGTGACTTTGAGAAGTTTCCTTTTGGAAGAGCCTTCATGTCCATCAAAGCTTTGATCTTTCTTTGGCACAGCTACATTCTCGATGGCCACAACTTGGAGAATCGATCGTTCAGGAAGTTCATTGTCGCCAGAAGAGAAAGCTCGGTCAAGGGGTTTGGGAGCATTTTTACAAAGCGTTAGATCATCCTGAAATTCGAGGTTGGATTCATTATTAGTAAAATGAGAATAGTATCTATGCTAAATGGTAAGCTAGTTTAAAGACTAGAGAATCACATAATGTAAAAATTGAATCATTTTATGATATAATGCATCTAATTTAAAGAACCCACATTAATATGTTGAAGTTCTTCATTGACAAAAGTCACTTCGGGTTTAACTCTGCTTGCCATTTGGCATCTAAATAGTTCAAAGGTATAATTTTACAATTAGGGAAATTAGTAAATTCAATTTACATTAGTTATTTTGCCATCTTTATATTCATTATTCCTTATGAAAGTAAGGAATAATGAATATAAATTACAAACCAATTTTTGAAATGATTAATGATAAATCGAATTCTGGACACGCACAGCTGGAATCTGAACTCACGTCAGAGTTAAATTTAATCACCAAACTTTTATTTCTTCTCGGTTTGTGAATTTAGTTTTATTAAATATCCCTATATTTCAGACGTATTAAGAATTCGAAGAGTGTGATTAGGTTTAAATTAACTCAATGGTTAAAGTACAATTGAAAATTTTATATTCTTTCAAGCGGCCACTTCGAACAAAACCGGCAGTTTTTCTTACAATTAGATTCCAGACACAAGGCTGCATTTATCTCTCATTCCACTAGACAGCTAGACATGAAACCAACTTGAAAGAATAAATAAATACCTAATGAAGAATAGTTTAGTTTAAGGTTATTTTAAATATATTTAAATGCAAAGCTGGATAAAGCATAAAATGTTTTCATTAAACACATTTCATTGTCATTTCATCGCATCTTGTTATCCAAGAAATTTGGATTAAATGAAAATTGCCATAAATGCATTATTTCTGTAGAAAGTTCTTCTCCGAATCATAATTTCATAAACATTGAAGTAAAAAGCAAACCAAAAGCTTAAGTGTTAATGTATTTAAAAGTAAATCGTTCTTTATTATATTCAAATATGCGTCAGGATATGATAATTGTCTTTTATTAAATCCTTAATATTAATTGCCGATGGTGCGTGTAAGGTTTTATTATTCATTTTTATGCATAATGTAAATGCCGCTTGTGAAGAAAAAATCATATTTTAACAATAATTCAATTCCACATTCTTTTTGTTTCTTTTTGAAGTTCATAAGGTTGAAATGTTCATCTCGTCCATCCACTGCCACCGCCACCACCGCGTGATCTTCCTTGGCGTCCTCTTGAAGGCGGAGGAATTGGGCCTGGGGCAGGCGGCGGTTGGCCACCAACACCCATTGGCCAAAAAGGATTAGGAGAGTTGAGGAAAGGAAACGGCGTGTTCGGAACGTTGTATTGAGTTCCCATTGGACCAAAGCCAATGTTCGGATTGAACAAATCCACTGTTTCTTCTTTACGCTCCTGTTTTCTTACAGTGGTCGTTGACGTTGAAGAGGATGAGGCTTTTTCAGAGACTGGGCGGTCACTTGGTGGTTTTGGAAGTAATGGGTTTCGTCCTATCATTTACCAAGAAATATATTTGTAGAGATTGTAGAATAATTGAATATTCAATTACGTAGTAAATACCATAATATAAGATAAACTAAAAATGGCAAATCCATTATTAGAAATAATTGGAATGAATTATTAAGCTTGAGTTTTTGAAAGTTATTTACCGCCACGTTCGTCTTCAAGTTCATCGTCCAGTTTGGCATCATTCCAAATGGCTTGGAATTTCTTGGGAATTGGTTTCTGGTAGGGGGTTTTCTTGGGAAGGGCTTTCTCAGCCTTGGTTGTGATCTCAGCCTCGGCAATGTCAAGGCCTGGAATGACCTGGTCGCTCTCTTTTTCAACCTCATTTCCGTCTACTTTGTCTTCAGGCCCCATGCCAGGAATGAAAGCCTCCTCTGCTCAAATCAAATACAAAATCATTAATTCCTAATTCCCCAATGCTAATTTAATCAATCCGTTTAAAATCCGTTTTGACGCTTGGAATCATTTAGTATTTTTTAGTCATCACATGATTGAATTCAATCACATTAATAATCTACTAATTTAATCATTTTAACTATTTTTCAGTATTTAAATACACATGGTAATTGCTTGAGTGTGTATTTTTGAAATAAAATAATAAAGTAAAGTGCCTTTACCCATGTCATTTTCATCGAGAGCTGAGTAATCATGAAATGCTCCGTGTCCCTTGTCCCTGATGACGTCGCCGGGTTTCTGACGAGTCCAAAATTTACTCGTATGATCGTTAGAGCCTGAACACAAAATGTGTCCAACTGGATGCCAAGCTAGAGTCCAAATGATATTGTCATGAGCTGACTCAATTGATCCAACCTCCTTGTCACACCTAAGATATTAACATTTAAAAATTAAGAAACGTTCAGCGATTTAAAATTTAACATAAGTGCTAAATAAATAGGAAAATTAAGATTATTTCCCAAAAAGACTGTGAATTCGACGGAAAGTAATATTCCCAATAAAAGGTAAAAACATATATCAATAACTCACCCAACATTCCAAAAAATAATTGATCCGTCTGATCCACCAGAAGCAAAAAGAGATTCGTGGATGGGGTGCCAAGCAATTGTGGAAGCTTCTTTCTTGTGACCCCGGAAGACTTGAAGTTCAGTGTTTAATTTTCGAATGTCGAAGATTTTGACGAGATGATCGCGGGAAGCGGTCAGAAGCCATTTCCCATTCTTATTCCAACGGGCATCCATCACTGTACTTTTATGAGCATGTCTGAAAACATTGAAAAATAGTTTAAATTCACTACAAACTAATAGACAATACAAAATGCAGGTGCAGTGGAGTTTAAAAATTGAAACAATTTAAAGCAACAAATGAAAAATTAATATAAAATTGTGCTAAAATAATTGTGGTGATTGTAAAATCATAATGATAGAAAGAGATATAAATTAGAAATAAATAAATTGAAGGATTACAATGTAGTGAGAGGAATTCCAGCCTTTGGATCCCATAGCTTAATTGGTTGTTGTGAGTCCTTGGATCCCGACACGATGATTCCCTTGTGCGGATGCCAATCCACACATTTAACATCTGCTCCGTGACCCCGAAGAACTTTTTCCTCGTAGCAATTGAAAAAGTCCCAAATCCTCACAGTTCCATCGTCAGAGCAAGAAGCAAATTTATTATCAGTCGGAGAGAATGAAAGTCCTCGAAGAGCTTCTTTGTGTGCCTAGTTATAATTAGGCAGCAATTAATTACAATTAAAAATGTAGCACTAGCTTTTTAGTTTTTTGGGTGAAAAGTGTGAAGAATGGATGAATGGCTTACTTGGAACATTTTGACATTATTCATATTGGATTGCCAATACTTGACATAACCAGCATGATCTCCAGTTACCATCCAAACGTCATTGTGTGACCAGACCATGGACCGCACGGCCGTGTCATGTGCTTGAAGAATCGTCTCAAAATTGAAGGTGAGTCCGTTCCAAAGGGTGAATTCCCCTGAAGAGGCCCCCGTCACGAGTCGTCTGCCTTCCGGCGTCCAGGCCATGGAGAAAATAGGACATCTCATTTTGTTCGTTGCGGACTTGACGTAGCGGGTCGTGACGGAGTTCGTAGGGTTGTCAAGGAGCATGGCAGGTGGAACGGTGTCAGGACCGTAGCAGTAATCAGGTTCAAGAGCCCTTCGATCCCGATGATCTCTTTGCCAAACCCGATTCTATAAAAACATTTAATTTTCACATCTAATCAAAATTCAGTCTTACATCAATCTTATATCCAATGGAAAATTGTTTGTTGGTTGGTAGATTAGGTTTATTTGTAAATTAGTTGATTAGGTTTATTAATCTTAAATGCTATCTTTATATTTAACTAAATCTTGATTAAAAAGTTAAAAATTGTAAAGTAAAAAAATGAATTGATAAGAAATAAAGAAAAAATGAGAATAATTGGAATGATTTTGGTGCTAATTGTTTATTAATTTAAAGATTTAAATGATTTCCTTACTTGGATTCCTTTGATGATGGCAGCGTTGTAGTCGACGGTTTTTCTCACAAGAGATTTCCTGAGTCTTCTGCCGTCGTACTCTGAAGACCCTTGAGCTGGATCAACTGGACCATGAGGCCCGTGAGCTCCGTGCGGGCCGTGAGCGCCCGGCGGAATTGGCTGACGAGGGAAGAGACGGTAAGGTTGATAGCCAAGGCGTGGTCGAGGACTGTGATCTGAACTTAATTGAGAAGGTGGAGGATAACGAGGATTCCCAGCCCCGCGCATCATCATCATGGGTTGCATCTGCATTCTCGTGTTCATGTCTGAAATAATTTAATTAAGATTTACAAATTGCAATACTCGAAATTATTATTAAATAATTTAATGGCAAAATAGATAAAAATGTTATTTTGAGTAAGAAATACCGAAATGGAAGGAAACATTTTAAATACTTGAAGAAGGTTTCAAAAGGATGAAATGTGGAACTCTACCGCGTTTTCCATTGAGTGGATTTTATAAAAGACTTAATTATTATTCGGAATATCTTGAAAGTTAAATTAGTAGTTGAACATCACCGATAATACGTAAAGAATGGATAATAAGGTTGTAAACAAACTTAATGTAGATTTAACAACGAAGGAGGTAGTTAAATCCTAAGGCGGTTCACGCGGCTCGTGTGTAAAGTAGAAGGTTGAAAAAGCAGAGAATGGTGAGAGTGGACAGAATCATGCGAATCTCCTCGAGCGTCCAACCGCTTCTTTCAATTCCTCTCATTTTATAACCTTACATTTCCGCTCTTAAATGGATAGAAATACATTTCCACAGTTTATTTTAATCAAGTTAAAGTCGAAAATCTTTGTTTAAAAAATAAAGTTTAACTTTTAAATTTGGTTAAAGATGCCGAAAGTTGTGTCAAGGAGCATCGTGTGCTCCGACACAAGGGATCAGGAGGAATATTCCGGTGATAAACCGCTTCTAACTTATTATTGTCTCTGTGGCCAAATGACTCTTATTATTGGTAATTATTTATAATTGTCACTGTTTAAATGGATTTACAAGATTTGAAACATGTTACATGATGTGTATTTATTGCTAATAAACGTGACTGATTAGTGAATTTTATATTTTAGATTGTACATTGGAGAATTTACCCATGAGGAAGCGCGACGGAGCTCGTGTGATTGACGGCTCCAAACACGCACACAAAATCACATCTGACCCTGACGAAACCGTATTTCTCAAAAGACCCGAAGGAATTGAAAAGCAACATCGACAAAAGTGCAAAAGGTCTAATGAGTTTTTTAACATTAAACCCACAAAACTAACATTTAATCAAGAATTTTAGATCAGAGATTTAATTAACCCGGATCAATAATTTAGGATTTAACATTATTTTAAATAGATGCGGCCTCGTTCTTTACTACATGCACAACGTGGTTGGAAACGTGATCTTCATCGTTCGTGGAGCATTGACCAGCTCAGGGGAAGGGCCAATGGGGAATTTGTTCAAGCAGGATCGAGCCAGCGAAGGCGACCTCAAACCCGTCATGGTCACCAAACACACCAAGAACATGGGCAAATTCTCATCTGTCACAGTTTCAACTATTGACGAGGAAGAAGATGAGATTGAAGCCGTAAGTTCTATTAATTCATAGAATTTAGCCAATTAAACATTCTCAAAAATACTATTTAATTAAATGGCAAGAATTGAGAATTATCAATTAATTTGTATTGATTTTTTTAATTAGCGAGAAATTGCGGATTCCTACGCGAACAATGCGCGGATCATTGAGAAGCAATTGGAGCGTAAGGGGATGAACAAGCGAAAACTCATCGAGCAAGCACAGAGCAACATGGAAGCGAAAAAAGGAAGATCCCGTGGAACGCTTATTGACAAATGATGTGTTTAAATCCTAATTACTTTACCTTTTATGTTACATAATTTCAAAATAATGTAAATAAATATTATTAATATCAAGTATTTAGATAGTATCTTATATGAAGAAGATGATTTATTAAATGAATTTTCCATATTTTTTAAAATTAACAATCCTATTTATTTTTATGTAAATATCTCTGTAGTTTGTGTTTTTAATATCTCCGGTATTTTGCATTTCTCCCTCTTGCATTGCCTCTCATTTGACTCTCTTGTGAAGTTCATATGTCATGTACAAGGTAATGGATAAAAAGAATAGAATAAATTGATGTAAAATCTTGCATTTGTGTTCAAATGGCATTAAGCTGCGACTCGATGAAATAATCCCGCATGGCCTCAATGGCCTTTTTTCGATGAGAAACTTCGTTTTTCTCTTCGGCCGTCATCTCAGCATAAGTCTTGTCATAGCCAAGTGGAAGGAACGCCGAGTCCCAGCCGAATCCGCTGTCACCTCTTGGCTCAACAATCACTCCTTCTGTTATACCCTAGAATTACAATTAAAATGTCGAATAAAATAATAAAACAATAAAAATCCTTACAATTTTGACAAATTGAAGATTTGAAATTTTACGGTTAATTGGAGTTTATTATATAAAGTGACGTTAGTTAAGTAAAATACGTATCACTTGCTTTAAAAAGGATAACGTCTTTGAGTCCATGATCGTAATAAGCAAGAGTTGCCACTGCATAAGCTGTCTTGTCTTCAAATCCCACGAGCATCTTGTGGAGTCCTTCGGGGCCAAGGGATTTTAAAAACCACTTGATGTACGGCCCAGGCAATCCTTTCATCCCGTTGAAACAAAGACATGTGTCCTCAACGATCACGGGCCCTTGGACGGTTTCAAATGCAGATTTGCATTTCAACTTCGATACGGTATCAGCATCACCTTGATATTCCGGTAAATCAATGGCCTTTGTGACCAACTAAGTCAAAAAAAGATTTTTAGAATTAAAAATACTTTTTCATACCCAATAGAATATGAAGTTGTATTTAATCAGAAGAATTTGCATGTGATCTACTCGTTAAATAACATTATTATTATCATTTAATAGATTTAATTCACAGCCAACTAAATTGTAAACGTGGAAAAAAAGCTTGTAAAAAGTGAATATCCCCAAAAGTTTTACTTGAAATGGAAAATTGGAGCCGAGGATTGTGAGAATTTCCTTCAATTTATTCGCATTCCCCGTGACGAGATTGATGGCGATGGCTTGGGCCGCCGGCTGACTCATTCTTCCCAATTAACTCGTTAAACTACAATTAAGCTTAAAGTGACGTTGGGCCACCGACATTCGAATGTTAGGGGATATGAGCGGGTTCGCGCAGGTTCTTCTCGTATCTCTTGAGACCATTTTCATATGATCGCATATTCCGTAACAGGTGACCGCCTTCAACAACCCCACGTCTCCTTCCCATTTAGTAACACATCCTCGTCATTTGTCATTGAGAGATTCATTTATGCGGAAAACTCCCTCGACAATTAGTCTTTTTAACTTGTCACTTTGAATTCCATTGAGGAACATGAGATTGAGGAAGGGGAGGACGAAGAGCTGAATAGTGCAGTGAAACTAAAGGAATTTTAATAATTTTATTAGATTTAATTCCTCGCCCGCTGCCTTTGAAATCAATCATTAAAATTTCTAGTTAGTGTACGTGGAGTCATTTCATAATTTTTCATTCTAATTGAGTTGTGACGTTGGTGGTTGATGGCCGATTGGCCAAATCTCAGGACTTCCAAATTTCACTCATTCCGACAATAATTCTGTCATCGTGCGTCGTTAATAAATAAATGTAAGTTGAACTCATTTCTAACCAACTTATGCATTAAGGTCTTTTTTTTCATCAGTTATAATTTTTGTTAATTCATTATCTTATTAATGGTTTCTTTTAATTAGGCATTTTAATGGTCATTTGGTTCATTTAATAACACAAAGTAATAAAATATTAAAGCTCCAGTTAATGAACTTGTAAAATTACGAATAATTCCTATTGTATTCAGTAGTAGGTAGTTGATTGATTTTGGAGGGCATGACTTCGTGAAATTCGTTTAATGCTTAGGCGCTTTCAGTCCCATAGCAACTAGTAGGTAGTTAAAATTATAAAATTAATTTTTAATTAATGAACTTTAAGATGGAAGAAGCCTCAGCCTCATCAGCCACGGCGTCGGCCTCAGCTCCAGTGAAAGAGGAAGATCGTCGCGGGCCAACGGAGGACAAAGACGAGGACGAAGAGGCCGAGAAGCCGTTCGAGTGCAACATTTGTCTGGATGTTGCCAAAGACGCCGTCGTGTCCCATTGCGGTCATCTGTTTTGTTGGCCTTGTCTCCATCAATGGCTCGAGACGCGACCGAATCGCCAGTCCTGCCCCGTCTGCAAAGCTGCAATTTCCCGGGACAAAGTCATTCCTTTGTATGGACGTGGAGGGTCAGGCGTTGACCCGCGATCCAAAATCCCACCAAGGCCAACTCCCTCAAGGAGCGAGCAGCCGGAAGCTCGTTTGTTTGACGGGCCAAACGGGTCTTTCCACATGAGTTTCGGGATTGGAGCCTTTCCCTTCGGATTCTTCGCCTCGGCCTTCAATTGGGGAACTGGCGGGCCCGCCGGGATGCAACAGGCAGGATTTTTAAACGAAGAGCAACGCGAAGAACAAGAGGTTTTGTCCAAAGTCTTCCTTTGGGTTGCAATCATGTTCATCGTCTGGCTCCTCCTTGCTTGAACTCGAATCCTCTTGGAACAATTTGTGAGGACGTTGATAAGGCGCTATATGAAAAGTAAACTTTCATTAAAATTATATCGATTATAAAAAATATTGAATTATCCTATTCGCTTACTTCTTGATTCTTGAGTCATTTACTCCTTCTTCGATTACAAAAACACGTCTTCTTTTACAAATAAATCATTTATTCCAAAATAAGTTAATTTATAAAACTTAAAACTTCAGAATATGTAGTTTTGGTCTTTTCAATTTGTTTTACTCTATTACAAATAATTATTATGTTTATGACAGAAGGACATTTTCTACAGCACATCTTGTTCAACGTTTACAAACAGTGGAGAGCTGGAAACTTATTTTTATTTTGTTTTTTGAATGTTAATACAAATTTCCATTCGATTTATAAGTGAGCAAAAACCTCTTGATAAAAGTAAAATTATAAATTATATAGCTTATCAAATGCATGCAGAAGTTATACTGAATTTACGTATTAATTATAGATATTAAAGAAGTTATTAGTAGTTCTATTATATTTAATTGTTAATCATTTTAATTTTAATGTTTTCGTTGGGGGAATTGAGTAAATAATTATTAAATGTGTCGTAATGAGGTATGAGACGCTGCATGTTTTGTGTCATTTGACACCTTGTGTGTACGATATTCGATCAGGAAAAAAATGAAGGAATAAAAAATGAAATTTATTATTTTCAATGCCGATCAAAATTCTTTATTCTTAAAAATTGGAAATAATGCACATAATATACAAATTATACTTTAACATATTTAAATTTTCATACATTTATTTAGAAATGAATTAAACACACACGTTACAATAATACTTTGATCGTAAATTCATAAATCATTCAACAAAAGCGATCAAAAGTACGTTTTACACCATAATTTATAATTACGTATATTGTGTACAGTTCTAGACTCGAAAAACCCCTGATGGATTTCATTCACCATCCAGGATCTGGAACTGTCTTCTAAGAAAATTTTATTAAAGAATAAAAAAGTAAAGAATAGATAAGTTGTTTTAAACTTGATTTAAACATTGATTTAAGTAAAGTAAGCTAATTTGTATCATTGTAATTATTTAGATTAGGTCATGTATTGTAGGTATTGACAGGTCTGTGTATTTGTTATTAAATTGTGTAAATATTTAAGGTATATGAATTGGCAAATGCTCAGGTGGACTAAAAGAAAGTCTCAAACTCTCTTTTTGTCCGTGAGAACTCGGGTGATTGAGCCGATGCCGCCGACTGCGAAGACCTTCTCGTGCCAGGAGAGCAAATGGGCCGAGGATCCGTCCGAAGGCATTTCGAATCCTCTATAGATGTACTTCATGAGCGTGTCGATGGAGTCGGAGTCGAGGGACGAGACGACTTCTTCCATTTGACTCGACTTGATGGCCAACAGTGCCCGGAGTGTCAACCCCAATGCGGCTTCTTTCATGGCCGTGTTCTTTGAGCCGAGTGGAGCCGAGCGCAGGCAGAGACGAAGAGCTTCCACGGCCTTTCCGGTGTTGAGCAATGCGGTCACTTCGCCCTCGTCGAGGCCAGCAGGTAAACCTGATTCCCCGACCTCGTCGTCTTTATAGTTGTCCTCGTTGTACTCGTCCACGTCGATCTTACGGAACGCTGCGCTTCTCGTACATTTAGCCATTCTAAAGAATAGTTAAATTGAAAAATGTTTACATTTAAACTTTTTAAATCTCCACTGCACTAAATGAATTTAATATCTTCGATAAATGAATCTAAATTAGGCTAAAGTTGGGTAGATTTAAACACTACAGCATTACAACAAATTACAAATTCTAAAGGGAGTCAATTAAGTTTGCCAATTTAAAAACTTTAGACGTTTTTAATTATTGGTTAAAAAATAAAAAACATTGTTCGGCTTAAAGCCGGTAAATCGATCAATTGAACTTGTACCCTTTGAAGCTACAATTTAAAATATTCACAACTTCAAATCTCAATTACCTTAATAAACGAAGGTCCTTTTTGTTAATTAGATGTAATTGGAGATTAGAAGAGAGGAGTGTCAACTGTTTACACGTAGGAACCTCTTGTTCACTTTTCACTTGCTTTGTATTCCAATTGGACTTTATGGCTCATCGCAGCCTGGGGGGAGTCAAACCCCAATGCATGGGCAAAGATAGGGGAAAGGGTAATTCCTCCCTTGATCGCCATCTCCTGACAGCCGCCTGGACTTCACAGCCACACGGCCCGGTCACTCAATCGACATCCTCTCCATCCAATAATTACCGAAAATGGTAAGTTATCCTCGTAATTAAACCTTTTCACCCAACTCCACTAAACCTACTTGACCCTTAAAAGACCCTTAATTAACTCGGTGTTCAGTTAACTACGTAGAAATAAGGCGTTATAGAGAAATCGCCCTTGTAACTTGTGATGGAAGAAACCAGCGTGTTTTTTAGATTTTTACATTTAGCTCTTGATTTAATGAGGATTTTTAGGGGGCTAATTGGGCATTTGAAAATAAATTGGGATTAATTAGCAAATTGTTTAACAGGTGAAGGTAAAGTGCAGCGAGTTGAGGACGAAGAAGAAGGAGGACTTGGAGAAGCAACTCGATGACCTTAAAGGAGAACTCCAGTCCCTCAGAGTGGCCAAAGTCACCGGTGGAGCGGCGTCAAAACTCTCAAAAATGTAATTAAGTTTATTAATTTAAATAATTTTCTTTTCAATTTACAGTATATTTATAATGTCCATCTTGGATTTTTTAATTTAATGATTCAATTTGCATATTCTAGCCGTGTGGTGAGGAAGGCGATAGCGAGAGTTTACATCGTTATGCACCAGAAACAAAAGGAGAATTTGAAGAAGTACTACAAGGTTCGTCAACTAATAATTGGGAAATAATCACTTATAATGAAATAAACTTAAGTTATTATTCATTTTTAATTAAAGAGCATTTTATTTTGATTGCAAGTTTACTTTTGTTTTGAATTACAGAACAAGAAGCAAATTCCCATTGACTTGCGGCCGAAGAAGACGCGCGCAAAGAGACGTGAGTTGACCAAGCACGAAAAGAACCTCAAGACTCCAAAGGCCCTGAAGAAGATGCGAGCCTTCCCGAGAAGAAACTTCGCTCTCAAGGCTTAATTAAAAACTAATTAATTGGAGTCCAACGGAAAATGAGAAATAAAATGAGGTTTTTATTCCGATAAATTTAAATTCACATTTCTTATTACTTTCGTCGTCATTGTAAATTCTTTATTCATAAATTCATTATTAGTTCTAGATTAGCCATACGTTATTCATAATACTTAATTTCGACGAACATAATTGTAAATATTAGCAATGCACATTACAAAGATCTCCGCTTGACCTTTTTTATTTTCATGGTACCTTGGAATCTCATATATTAGCAAAATGTTTATAATAAATTCGCGAATATGATTATGAAGAAAAGTATAATTTAATCCAATATTATTTAATAGTTAACACTAGCGATTCCAGGGTAATTTTTGCAACATTTTCATAAAAATAAAAAAGGTCAGGAGGAGATCTTTGTAATCCACAATAAGTCTTTCATAAACACGAGAAGATTTGTCCTTCACGTTATGAAAATAGTGTGAATTTACACATTGTATCAAATAATATAAGATCCTTTTATAAAAAACTTAATGGTTAATGTAACCATTAAAATTACAATTAAAAGTTATTAGCGAAAATGATACTTATTTACCAAACAATTAGAAGTGAACTGAACAAATAGTAGTGGAAATTTGATTTTAAGCATTTTGATCAGCTTTGGCTGAATTGGCTGCGAGTGAAGCCTCGGCCTTTGCTGCTGCTTGGAAGGCCTTGACTGGAAGGAGAGCTGGAAGCGGAGGGCGTTTGTTGGGAGTTTCTCCTTGCGAGGCATTCTTCACTTCCTCTTTCATTGATGCGATAGTGTTTCGTGCCAGGGTGAGCTTTTCTTTCAAATCCCCAATTGCAGATTTGACGCGGATGCGAGCGTCTCCAATTTGACGTTTCGCCTGTCGCTTCTTTTCTTCAACTAAAGAACAAGACCAACAATTGATTAATTAAAATAAAAGTAAATAAGTAAACGAATTAGGTAAACGAAAGTAATCTTATAAACAATAAAACGAATAAACAAATTTTAAGATTATTTTAGAAGTAAAAAATTATTTTTTTGAAAAAAATGAATTAACAATGAATTTTTAAAATTTTCCCCAGCCCTACAATTTCAGCATTTTAAAATCATTCTAATATTTTGATTAGATTAAGTAAAACAAAGGTTCTCACAGTCCGTTTCATGTTTGTATGCAGTTGTAGGACGAACGGCATTAAGGAAACCGGCCATAACGATACTTGGATCAAGGAAAGTAATTTCGTCGTAGAATTCAGAAATTAGGGGTTTTTTCATCGCGATGGGCTGCGCTCCTTCCCCGCCGCTCACAAAGAGCTTGAGAACGTGAAATAAGCCGACCTGACAATTAAAAGAAAATTTCATTTACATTATTAAACCTTACTTATTTAACATTATTATTTTAAGATCATAATTAATAGACCTCTAAATTCATAAAAGTAATAAAGTTTAAAAGTGTAATTTTGAAGATTTGAAGTTTCTGACAGAGATATTTTAGCAGTTAAACTTTAGTTCATGAAAATAATCCTTGTTTTGAAACTTACAGGTCGCTCAATAGGATCATGAAAGTGGATTTTGATTGACACTTCAAACTCTCCCCATCCGGTTTCGTGAACTTCGTAGGGCGGACGAGTCACAATTCTATTTGGATTCGCGTAGGAGTCGTGAAGTTTGAAATGAACTTTTTTGATGAATGAGGAATAATCTTCAGGGCCATAAGGGCGGATGTAAACGGTCCAACTGTGAGTGTGTCCATCCTCCTCGCGTTTCTTCCCGAACCAACGGGCAACGTTACCAACCACAATCGGCTTCACAATCGTCACCCCCTTTTAAAACAAAATCAAATTGTAATTCAGTTAATATGTTGTAGAACTTGGAAAATAATAGATTATTTTCTATTATTTTTAATCATTAAAATTATTCAATCTATCCAAATGTTAAACTTATTAATTTATTACTATACATTTTAACCATTAATTATATTTTATAACTTGGAAGTTAAAAAGCCGAAATTATGATTTCTATTTAATCCACTTACTTTTAACCTTCCACTTGTATCCATATTATAATCTTGAGGAGCAGCCATCATGAAAGCTCTACTTCTAAATTGAAATCTCTCTAACTTGAGCTATGATTTGGACAATTTTAAAATTCAGTTCCAAGTTAATTCTAAATTCAAAGTCAATTAAGTTTTGTTCTTCTATTTCTCTTCTCTCCAAAAATTAGAAGCCAAGTTTAAATTTATCGCAGCTTATAAAGTTGTTCAAAAAGCAAAGGGTAACTTGAGACAATTGATCTCAATAAAAGATGAGCTAAAATCTGGTAGGAAATTCTTCACACTTTCATTAATCATTCAATTGGAAATTGAAGTGAAATTAAAAATAGTTAACTTAATGTAAAACCCATTGAAATCTCCCATCATCTACTTAGAAGATGAATTTAAATTGCAAGTGAAGAGACGGAAATCTGAAGGTCCATGGACTGAACGACTTTGAGGTGAGTTCAAGGGGAATTCCCTTCTTTTTTACATTCGGACGTCAAACCCCTTTTTTGTCCTTCCCATCATTACGAGATGTGAGTGAACTCGGGTTTTATTATAAAACTCTCCGATCTGTCCCACATCTCCTTAGCTTCCTCATCACCTCCTTAGTCCTCATCAGTTATCCAGTGATAAACGAAGTTAGCTAACTATTTCTCCATTAATTGACTCGCTCATTTAATCCCTCGCCAGGTAATTCAATTTAGCTTGCAGAAATTTCACCACTTACTATTAATTCAATCTTCTGCATTTCTTTACTATGCAATTTAAAGTAGTTTGCATCTTATTTTTCATCATGAATCATCCACGTTTGTCAAAAAGGGTCTTTTGTTGCATTTCTCTTATAACACCAGTTTTATATTTAATTTTAGAAAGGTTTCAAGGTGTTTTTGTTTTGTTTAGTAGAAAGTTTAGAGATGATCCTGGAGTAAAAGTCGGAAGGGTTTAATTTATGACACGCACTTGTTACTCTTGTCCTTATTGTTAAAATGGGCATTATTTTTGTATTACTCACTCGACCACAGTCGAGCACACTAGTGAAACTCGGATTCACAAGAAGTGCATGAATTACCATTTTACCATTCCCTTATGTGGAAACCTGGTTTTAATTCCTCTGCCTTATTCAACCCAACAGGCCTAACACATATACGTGATTTAAAAAACGAATTTTAACGAGTTTTCATTGAACTCAACTGGCTGTGTGACTATGAATGGATTATGAGAACATCAAATGGAAGGGTTTTATTATTATTTTTAAACGCGTGGCACAGTGACACATAACTTGGTCATGGTACGTTTTACATTATTTTAAATCTGAAAGTTTATGACTTTATGAGATAAGTCTGTAAAAGGGTTGGGCATTCATTGAGTATAAGTTATTTAAAATATTTCCTCGAACCTCATATGTTTGTGTCATATTACCTGGCTAAATAAATATTCTAGAGTGTAAAACGCATTTTGCCTCTCCAGTATTTAAAGTTTTGTCTTATCCTAATGTGATGATAATGGCATTCGTTCATTTACCATGATCTCGTTAGACTCACAATCAGTTTGTGTATATTTGATTTAAACAATGTTAAGTCGAACGATGTAATTGCATTGAAAAATCTGTCTGGCTTTGAAAGTCTGCGACGACATGAGAGTCATTTTGTCACATTGATTTTCGAATCAATTTAAACTTCCAATGTAAGTAAACACTCAATTTTCAAAGTTTATCTAGCATTTTATCTTATTTGGCCAATTTGCTAAATATGAACTATGATCCATTTTCCATCAATGTCGAATTGTTACTAAATCATTTTAATATAATATTGTGTTCATTTTGTCATTCTTTTTAAAAGTATTTTGCTCCATTAAGCCTGAAATCTTTCTTACATCTAAACATTGTCAACATAAATTCACGTATTTTATAAAAACGATTTCCAACATATCTTATATTGATCCTTGATCATTGATCTTTTCAATTTTCTTCACAAATTCTTAAATTGCTCTTGATAGAAAGGGCTCGATACTGGATTTTGATATGAGTAGATTGCTATAGATATGAAGTGCGGGAGCAAAAGACATCCGATCGATCATTCATCATTATTTGTATTATTCTCTTATTCCTCCCTTATGCGCTGCAATTTGAGCCAAGTATATAACACCAATTAAGACTATCATTGAGTTTTGAACGTTGATATAAACTACATTTTATTGATATAAAAATATCACATTTCTTATCTCCGCCTCCGCCAACTCTCAAATTAAGCGACACAAAGGGGAATTACAATAAGATTGAGATATTAAAGTAAAAGATGGGCATTAAAAGGAAAACCATATGGATTAAATATCAATCCATCACAATGGATGAGAAGAACGGAAGTGAAAATGACGTTGTTTTGTTCCTCACATTCATTGGATCTTGTGATGTTTTGGAGTCGCAGCTTGGAATTTATCTTATTCCTGTCTTCATTCACATCGTAGACAAGAAAAAGAAAAGAGGTTAAAAGGGATTCTCAAGGCCTTTGCCCTCAATGGCCTTTCATCTTCCTGCTTCTCCACCACCATAAGCTCAACAAGGGGAAGGAAGTTCTTTTTCCAAATAAAGTTCCCCATTTAAATACACGCCTCAACTACCATTAAGTTAAACATTAAGTCAACCATTAAAGTTAACCATTTAGTTAACCATTATTAGCAATACAATTAAACAAATGCGATTTCCAGAGTACCAAAGAGGAAAGTTTTTTTCCACATACATATTAATTAAAGGTGTGAATTGATCAGAAAGAATTGGCGCTTCTTCGAGTGTTTTTTACACATCAAAGCCGTATTGCATGGTTCGAATTGTGTTTTCTAAGGATCTCTTAACTTGTAGTATTGATGAATTAATGAAGTGGAAGTGAAGAGGGAAGAAGGAAGATAGGAGAGGAATGTACATAGGGGTGTGTGTAGTAGTTAATGTGGGTTTGTCCCGTCCTCAAGGTCATAAACTCTCAACATCGCCCCAATTGATAGAGGTGCGGGAGTGGGGCAGTAGGGAATTTCTACGTCGTTTTTCCTCTTTCAGAACAAATCTCCTATTGCGTCGTTCCTACAAAAACCCAGACAAGAATTCTCATTTCATTAAGCCCAATTTTACTTTCTGCGTAGTGAACATCTTTTTTTATCAAGTACGCCCAGCAGACCCAGTATATTCCCCTAACTACTTTTGCTTATAATAGGACAAACCACACGGTTTGACATTACAATTTTATATGGTACGTTATCAATTTATCTTGTTAAATATTGCTCATTAAATATCATGTGTTTAGTATTTTATTTTATACATACAAGAATGTAAAATCATGCGATTTTCACATTGAAAATTTCATTTAACATTTAATATCCTTATATCTTGGGTCGCTTAATTGATTATATAACCAACAATGTGAAATTTACTTAAGTGAGCTTTTTTGTGCAGAAAAAGCATAAATTCCTTATATAAGAAAGTGTGTACGTCGCACACGACGCGACGCCTCTCATTTCAATGAAGTTTTTACATAGAGATAATGCCAATGTCTGATCCCTTTTTATATTCTTAGCCAGGGACAAGGGTAATTTATAATTTACTCATGAGGTTCATCTCCCATGGGTACATTGCTAATATTTAAGCAACAGTTGTAGACAGACCTATATTGCCAATATAATAATATGCACTGTAGTAAGCAACTTCAAGTACATGTAGTGTAAATAGTACAGGATAGCTAGTGCGTTCGAGTGAATGAGGTGTTGTGCGAAAATCCTCATAGGTATGCAAATAGGATCAACGGCATCGCGAATTTTTCCTCGTGTGTTTTTCCTATATAGTACGAAGCTGAGTTTGATAATCGTACGAGGTCTGCACGAAGGATTGTGATTGGCTGGGCGCGTGGGCCTGACCCTCCACGGCCTTTGATTCATCCCCAGACTCTTTTGCCTGTCTTTTGCCTATATGGCCAGCCACGTTGGCTTATAAGCTCCAGTCAACCCAACCACTTTGCTCGCTCAACACTTCCCACATCTTGCTAATTTCATTATTCAAATAATGGGCATTCTCTCAACTTCCCATTTCCCATGTTGAGATTCATATAGGAAATGTTATTGAAATTTTGAAGCAAACAGTTTTTATAACAGAATTTAATTAATAAAAAGATTTTTTTATGCTGTTTGACTTTTTATTATATCTTTTATAAGGGAAGGAGTCTATTTAGTCAATTTTACTTGATAGACTGAAGCCTAGTTAAATCAATATTTAAAGTGATAAATAGCGAGTGGTAGTAAAAGAGAAAGATTGAGGAATTGAGGTGTTTGGAGTATTTTAAGATTCTAAGTTAGGCAGCTCGTTTCAATAAAAGTTTATTGGGGGAATTGAGAACGGAATTGAACGGAATTTGAATTTGCTAGCGGTCGCCTGCATTTCTGTAAGTTTATAATTGTATAAATATATCATCATATACCTACCTAATATACCTACTTCTTTACATTTTCCAATTATACCTAACGTTAGTTTTATATCCTTTTTCTCCTATGCCTTTAATCTCTTTCGGAAGTCTCATCTACTCTACTCATCATATCTGTTCCTTACAAGTTCTATTCCTTGTTATTTAGTAGGAACTGTACTTACTTTGTACTTTTTGCTTAAAGAATGTATCATTTCCTTAAATCTCATCAAACTCATCGTTTATCATTAAAACCATCGCCGTGTATCTTGATGAGGCTATTCCTCCAACTCGTAGTCCTAGCATAATCCTGGATGATTTTCAAAGGAGTCCAGGTGTTTTAACCGGGATGTTGTTCTGATATATAGATACTCATTATTTTCTGTATATCTCTCTCATAATCACCACTGCATTTAGAAACTCATTTTCATAGCTGCTATTTACACACAAGAACTAACTTGATTAGTTCTAACCTACAAAAAAACTCAGATTTACAAAATTAGTAACAGTTTGCATTTGCCTAATATTTACTTTTATAAGAACTCAAGAGCATTTATGAACTCATCCTGCGTTGAATTGTCATTGAATAGTAAGCTATTCTAGGATTTCAATACAAGTGTTAAGTAATTATGCCTTTAAGCTTTGATTTCATATTTAGTTATATTATTTTTGTATTTAGGTTAAGAGCCCCAAGGTATTATTGTTATAGCAGTAAAGTAAATCTCCAATTAATAATTGTGCATATGAAGATTGACTGTGTGTAATATCGAAGAAAGTTTGAAGCTCGTGAGGAGTTATGCAAGAGGAAGAGCTTATATAGCCAGGACAATTTGATCCTTATAAAAAGGAATATGGCAATAGTATATGGCAGGGAGACGATAGTGAGAGACAGTGAGAGTGATGCAGCAGGGGCTTATAAGGACTCAAGCAGGAAGAGGCGGCTATAGAAGAAGTAACAATGGTCCAACGAGTTGCTCAACCTTTTCAATCTTCTTCTAACATACTTTTCAATCTTTGCATATTAATAAAAGTATGTATACAACTGTGTCGCTCTTATATAACATTATAGGTTCCTACAGTTCAATTGACATTTAACTCATTTACATATAAGTGGCGTTCAAATGTGGGAATAGCCCAGTATGATCAACAATTGAATTAAATATATTATACCTAGTCAGTTTATGGTTGTAATACATAACAGGGATTCCTCCGGCACGTGGATGGATTAAATGCCATTTTTACTCTTTATTATCTAACATTCACTGGAATTGATAACACACTTGACTTGATGAATATTTACTTACCTCTCTATAATGACCCTGGGTAAATTATAATTTATGTATACATACACATACATTATACATAGTAGTGAATACTAGAGTAATTCATATTAAATTGTATTGATAGATACATTATGCAATAGTTGTAATAATATGAATTAAGAGAATCTTGCTACAATTAATTTGTACATGATTAGAGGCAAATAGATAAAAACCACTTGAGATTCATTAACTCTATTAATGGAATCCCTTGTTTGTGTTTAATGGGCGCGGTTTATTGACAGAGTTTGCTTATAAATGAAAAAATATTAATACATTTACTTATGTGTAAGTAATATATATTACGATATAGTACAATATTGTAATGTCAAAGAAGGTTCTTAAAACGTATGAGGATATATGGTGCTTAATGTTAGATCTTATTGCTTAGCTAACACTCACTCATCGTCAGAATTATTGAAGCGGCGACTCTGCATGATCATGTTAAGTGCTTGTTTAATTACATATTCACTTTTATTCACCATTATTACTTATAAGTTAATGGTGGCGCAGATGGATTATGAGAGTTTTAATAATAGATGAACTTGTAAGGGCCGAGTTGAAGGAAAACAGACTCATATATTTATATAAATAAAAGCTTTTCTCAGTCTTCCTAATTAGCATTGATGGGATATTATTTATTCATTCGATTTCCATTATATTGTACATTATGTACATAATATTTAATTAACACTACACGGCTGTTCTTGATTATTTATGCATATAGGATCCTATCCATTCAGAAAGCCAATGATGTTCCAATTTTTGCAAATGTTTTCCTCCCTGAATGCTTTTTATCCCATTGGAATTAGTCAGGTTAGAAGGGTAAATATAAGAGCGGAATTCTTATTACATACTTATGGTATAATCTAGTAAGAAGATGCGGATCTCTCTCAAACATTGTATATGTCATGATGAGATTCGCTTTCAAACATATAGAATTACACTCTTACTTACATTTACTTTTATAGTTTAATAGTTTATCGCATGACTAATGAGAAGTTATTTATATAAGAGTGATTGGCCATATTAATTGAATAATAATTGTGAGTTGGCTCGGCGGGGAGATAGGGATTGTATTTAGATGATGACTCTGAGGATGAGGTAAAAGGTCAAATTCCAAAGTTCGGTTGTATAAAGAGCTGCATTGTCGTTTATTAAAAGTCTTGGCCGAGATTCAAAGATTTCTTCGTTTTTTTCCACTTGGACGTGGGCGTGTGTTTGCCATCTCTTATTCATTATTTCATTGTGTAATAAATGAGTTAATGACTGACGAACACCATGCATAATATGTATCATTATTATATAAGAGTTTAACTGCTTAGCTACATAGGTATAATGTATATAGGAGCTAGATATGTTTGAGTGAGTATTATGGAATTGTTTTGCTCATTCGTTTTGCATTCAACCTGCAGGATTTTACTGCTTTTTTATCTTTTTCCATTGCGAGCCGCGTGAGCGAGAATCTCGGGCGAGATAACCTTCTGTGAACATGCAGAGGTTGAGATCAACTTTGTTTTAATGGTTAGAGGGAGAAGAGCGGGTTAAAAAGAATAAGGCTCATTGAATGTGAGGTTAAATAAATACCTTTGAGTTTTTAAGGTTTAATTAAACTAATTGGGATTTTTTAATTTGATTTTTCTAGTGGAACTTGAGGGATGAATTACCTCGCACCGTTAGGAAGAGTTTTTGGTAACTTGAAGGGACTTTACTCTGGGATCAATGGGGCGACGTTGACTGGAGCCATCGACGTCATCATCGTCGAGAAGGAAGATGGAACTTACAATTGCTCGCCCTTCCATGTACGATTTGGAAAGCTGGGGGTTCTCAGGTCCAGAGAAAAGGTAAATCCTAAATAAAGGGATTTAATTACAGGAGTTTTAATTAATAACTTACCTTCTTATTTTGTGATTTTAACCATTCTGTTAATTTGTTCAGGTGGTTGATCTCGAGGTTAATGGACATTCAGTGCCAATTCGTATGAAGTTGGGTGATTCAGGCGAAGCGTTTTTCGTTCAAGAATTCAGCGACGAAGAGGAATTGGAAGATGAGAATCTCGCGACGTCGCCGCTGCCTTCTTCGCCCCAACTCTCCGACACTGATCTTCTCCACAACAGTCGAAACGAGTTGCCAGAAGGAATGCCAATTTCCCCAAGTAATAACCAACAGGCCATTCAAGAAGATTCCTCTGATCAGCTCAAGGAATCTTCCGTGTCTTCCTCCAAGCCGGAAGAGAACAATAAAACGAGAAGGAAAAGACGAAAGCGAAGGAGAAACAACAATGTAAAATTCTCCATTTAGATCATTCTTAATTTTACACTATTTGAACTACGCTAACGATAAGAAATATATGAACTGCACATTGATAACTCTTATCAATTAAATCCTACATTAAGTTTACTATGATTAATTTTACTTATTTAGAATATTTAATAAAATGAAAAATGATTGTTTAAAATGGTTGTTTAAAATAATTATGATTTTCAATAGGGTTCTAAAAGTGATATCAAAATCGAGGCGTTGAACGCCGAAGAGTCAATTGACGGCGGAGATGAAGACATTTTCAAAATGGACGAGGAATTGGAATCACTCGAGTCTTCGTCTCTTCCGGTTCCTGAAATGGGGAAAATGAGCGGTAGCAGGAGTTTTCATAGAGATTTTTATTCTGACACGGAAGTAGACGCGACCAACACCCCGCACCCTTCAAGACCCTCAACTCCAATTCAATCAGATTCCGAATTGGAAGTCAGTAAAGTTCATTTGATCAAGGTAAATCAAACTTCTAATGCTTCACCTAACTTAACACTTATTGTTAACTTCACTTAACTACACAAAGTTTGTGAAATAACTTTACTTGTAACTTGACTTCACAAAATGATTTCACTTTACTTGTTTACTTTGAATTTACTTGAATTTTTAGTTTATAAAATAATTTTACTTTAACTATAAAAAGCTACTCAGTTTCAAAATTCTCTTAAATTGTAAAATCCTTAATCTCCTTTGCCTTTGATCTTCCTTTAAAACTAAAAATAACTAAAATACTTTAACTAAACTAAAAACCTAACCTAAAATCAAAATTCCTTTGCTTTTTTTAGGAGGGGGACGAAGAAGTCGGGAAATGGGCTTGGGGCGAATTGCCCTCAACTGGAAGTTCAACCCCCGCCATCACGCCCTTAACAGCCCAAGAAGACAAAGGGAAGGAGAACGAGGAGAAAGTGGGTGATGAGGAAAAGCGCAGCCGAACCGAGTCCGTGAACAAGTCCATGTTGTCCGGCATGTTCTCCTTCATGAAAGGGAAAGGAGGGAAAGGAGCCGAGAACTCCGGTCCGCCCGCCCCCTCCGCCATGTACCTCGACGACTTGAACTTGGAACAAATGGACCCGGAAGTCGCGGCTTTGTATTTTCCCAACTTCGGCAAGGCGGAGCGCGAAGGACGGGAGAACGTGGAGGAAGACGTGGAGTCTGGGAAGGGAAATTCCCTACCGCATTCCCCTGCTCCGGGTTCGCCGAGAAATTCCACCATGGCGGCCTTCATGGAAGCCCATATCAAAAGACAGAGCGAGGGGGAAGGGCCGTTGTTTGAAGGGGTCAGCTTGTGTGGGAGTCAATTGGGATTGTTTGACCAATCGCAAATGACCTTTGACGAGTTGGTGGAGAATCCGAGCTTGTTGCTCAACGCGGCTCCGGAGTCAATCGTGGTGAAGATCGATGGGCGACTTGTTCCATGGCCTGCGGCTTTAAGCCAACTCTTCTCTACGACTTTTTTCAAAAGACCCCTGCCGCAAAAAGTTTACGAAAAGTGAGGGAAAATTCAATTATTCAAAAATAAAATAAATTTAAAATAACATTTTTAAATTTAAATGCATTGGATAATAAAGTTAAATAAATTGATAAGTCTAATAGCATTAATTAGTCTTTAATTGCCTTAATGAGGTAATCTCTAATTTTTTAATCTTTAACTTCATTTTAGTTAATTAAATAGTTATTTAGTAAATCTTTAAATCTTTCGTCTTTAATTATCTATTGCATGGTTAATTGAAGTTCGTAAAACTCTTCAATTAGTTGTATAACTAATGAATATAATTTTATTCCAGTTTGATTGAGCAGTATACGAAGAAAGAAGGAACCCCGTCGCTTCCGACCAACGGATCTCCTTCGAAAGAGGACAAAGAGGCGGCTGACAAGAAACGAGGCTACACTTGGTTCCCCTGGGGAGCAAAGTCTCAAGAAGAGGAGAAAGGGAAATTGACTCTCTCGCCCCCGACGTCCTCCGATGAGTCTGAATTGAATTTGGAGTCAAAGTCCCCGCCGAAAACACCGCCAAAGTCACCGCCAACTCCGCCAAAGGATCTGAAGGTTGAAGAGGAATTGGCCAAGATCGTGAACAAACCTGCGCCAATTGACATCATTGGGATGAACAACAATCGAGTTAGCCCGGATAAATTCAAAAAGAGTCTTCGTCTCACTACTGAGCAAATTGTAAGGATTATTATTTAATTGATAATCTCGATTTAAATGATTAACATTGTTGTTCGTTGGTTATTTTATTTGACACTTTTGGGTTTTGTGAATTTTGTTTAGAGAGAATTGGGTTTGAAATACGGACAGAATGAGGCAGTTTTTAGCGTGACCACGGCATACCAAGGAACGAGTATTGCTCGATGTCACATTTACCTTTGGCGCTACGACGATCGCGTTGTGATCTCTGACATTGATGGGACAATTACGAAGTCTGACGTTCTTGGACATATCCTCCCGATCATTGGAAATGATTGGGCTCAAAGCGGTGTTGCTCATCTCTTTACTCAAATTCAAGACAATGGTTACAAAATGCTGTATTTGTCAGCAAGAGCTATTGGTAATTTTAAACAATTGAGTAACAATTGCATTAACATGAAACAATAGTGTTCTTAAGTTAGTTGGCTTTAATTAATTTTGATTTGCTTAGGGCAAGCGACTATCACGCGCGAGTACCTTAAGTCAATTAAACAAGGTGATGTGACATTACCAGACGGACCTTTACTTTTGAACCCAACGTCTTTAATGTCAGCGCTTCATCGGGAAGTAATTGAGAAGAAACCAGAGGAATTTAAAATTGCTTGTCTCAAAGATGTACAAGTAAGCTGGGCATTTACAAATCGCCTTTGTTCATTAAGAATTGAATTATCTTTTAGTTTTCACATAACTTACAATTAACTCGACCAAACGCTAAATGGAAAATCTAATTATTTTTTCTAGAAATTATTCACTGAAAATCCCTTCTATGCTGGCTACGGTAACAAAATCAATGACGTTTGGGCCTACAGGGCAGTTGATATTCCAATTTCTCGGATTTTCACCATCAATCACAAAGGAGAACTTCGACATGCCCTGACCAACACGTTTCAATCATCGTACGTTGAATTTAATTGATTAATTGGAAAATTGTAGATTTTTTATGTAAATATTCAACTTTCGCGCCTCACTTTTTTGTTTTCACTCAAAATGGGAATTTTTTATTCGTTTTCAATATTTGCCATTATTGTAAATCTGAATAGAAATGTAAGGATATGGGGCAAGGCTTTAAAAATTTTCATACACTCAAAAGTGTATTTAATTAGTGGAATTTGCTAGAATTGATTTTGATTTTTTTTAATCATGTTTAAATTATTTTTTCGTTGACTTTGATTGGTTCAGATACATTGGTCTAAGCCATCTTGTTGGTGACATTTTCCCAAGGTATTAAAAAGGGAAAAGAGGAGTAAAATGAAAGAAGACGACCAGAATTTACCTTTCTTTCTTTATGAAGAATTTCCTTAGGTATTTCCCCATCTTCCCCGTCTGTCTTTTCTTCTATAGCTTTTTTTCTATTTTTCTTCTGCTCTCAACTCCTTTAACTTTAATGTCTGTTTTTATATTCTTTGACTTTTTCTATTGATTTTACTTTTCGTTTGCTGATTTCCTTCTCTACTTTACCTCTTTAGCTATCTATGCTATCAGACAGTTTAAAGATTGCAATTAAATATAAATTCATATTATGTTTCTCTCCTCATATAAATTAATGATTAGATCATGCATTAGCAACGACTTTTAATAGATTAGATTTGGTATAGTTTATGTAATGTAAAATACAATTTTATATAATAGGAAACCCATTTAACTGAAGTTAGTAATGGACTTACTTATCGCTAGTTAAAATCATTGAGGCTTAGAGGGAGAAAAACTGTTAGTTTGACCTATAGTTACACTTTACCCCATTCTTTATTTGATTTCAATTTATTATGGCGCATTGAACTTGTTCTAAATGCATACTTCAATTGAACTTCGTTCCATATCAAAATATTGCGGGATAAGGAACATAGAGACAATAATAATGTTCTCATTTACTGCGTGACGATAATTGAGTTTGCTTTAACAAAAAATTAACGGGCTTTAAAGCCATGCAATTGCATGCGGAATCTCAAATGTCTATTCTAATTAAACTTTTGATAATTTACTAATTATCAAAATTTAAGGGGATTTTAAAAGCTGAATTAACAAATGAATGATTTTTAGGTACACGAGCCTTGTGGAGCTCGCTGACCACATTTTTCCTGTTTACAAGAATACACAAACGTATCAAGATCCTAGTCAAATTGATGACTTCAACAATTTTGAATTTTGGCGCGAGCCGATTCTGCCGCTCGAAGCATCTTCTTAAGCAAATCCAATGCGGGGTTATGAATCGAAGGCTCCGAGTTTCCTATGAGAATCAATCACAAAATTTATAGTGTCAAACTCCTCTTTGAATTTTGTCAATTTTTTTTACTTTGATGGATTATAAATTTAAATCAACTATCTACTTTATAACATATAGTAATTTATAATTAGACTTAATTTATAGTCTTTTCTTGATTTTTCAAATAATATATAAGAAATCAGATCAATTTGAAATATTTGACTTTGTTAATAAGAATGCAATGAATTAAATTAAACACTCATACCTATAATGAATAACTAATATATACTTGATAATATTTTTCCCTTATATTTATTTCAATCTAAATGAATGAATATAGGCATAATAAAATGAAGTTTATTACGAATACTTTATTAATTATATAAGTAGGTAATACATTTAATCAATTTTCCTTAAATCGTGTAGGTATTAATAATTGTAATTTTAAAATTTGAATTTTTTCCTTTCAAAGGTTTAAAATTGGATACTTTAATTAAAAAAATTTTTAAATTAAGATTCATTTGTGTAATTCCGGAGTTTCATTCATTGATAAGTGTGATATTATTTTCTAATTAATTATTATTGATAAATTTATAGGAACCGCACTATTTACGACTCGTTTACTTTTAGTTTAAAGTACCTCTTTATATTCTTTATTTAATTTAAACGTTAAATTAAATCTGTGCTGCTATACGTAATAGTTTATTTAAAGTTTCGCAAAATATCTTATGTTCTTTGACTATGTCTTAACGAAATATTTATTATAGATTTATGCTTGAAAATGCTAAATATTGAATAAAATATCACAATAAAGCAATTTGTGTATTTCATTAAACTAGCTTTTCAGCTAGAAAATTGAACCATGGACACGTTATAATTAAGTTTTCACACTTATAAAGAAAGCATTATTTTTAAAGTGGCAATAAAATAAATATTGAAAGACAAGTTATTGAAATTAAAATTAATTTTCAAACGCCAAAAAATTCATAAGTGAAAAGCGTCTAATGATGAAATTCTTTCAACCTTTTCTCGTCCTCGCCGTCGCTTCAAGAAGAATTTTCATTCAAACAGTCCGCAAACCTACTTTTGAAAGAGAAAATAACATGTTTTTCCTTCAAGCAATATTGTAAAATTGTAGCATTAAAAGAAATTAACAACAAAATAATTATTAATCATTTTCTTCGTT